>JASANP010001004.1:0-44953 GCA_030849625.1 Wallacemonas sp. TrypX
TCCATCGCCGCATCCCCCGCATCGACATGGCCGCGCTGCCCATCGGGGCCTACGCACCGCGCTGGTTCTTGTCCACGCAGCACATTGACCCCGAGCACGCCGTGAAGATATTCAAGCTCCTGAATGTGCAGCTCGCCTTCGGTGTTCATTGGGGCACCTTCGAGCTTGGCCACGAACCCCTCGATGAGCCCCCGCAGGTCCTCGCGGCGGCACTGGCCGCGGAAGGTGTGCCCGCTGAGCGGTTCATCACCGTCTGCATGGGCGACCACGTTGACTTTTGACCGTCCAGCGGAGTCAGTCGACAAACCAGCTGCTCAGCGTGGGAGGACTGCCCGTGATATCGACTCTTTATTGTTCTCGTTTTTTTTTTTCGTGCTATTATTATTGTTGCTCATTTGTCTGACACGTGCACTGCTTTGTGCTTTTAGTCAATGAACATTGATGCAGATGCGGCCTTGTGCACAATCGAATGTGAAGTTCCGAAAAAAAGGGGGTAGCTCGCCTGTCTCGCCGTTCTTCCCCACCCCGCCCAGCAGTCGTGTTCAACTAGGGTCATACTTCAACCACTCTTCGCTCTGCCTCCCTCTCTCTCCCTGTGTGTCTGTCTCTCACGGCTGCATCGCGTTGTGTGCATCACTGTACTCCGCATTCGCCTCTTGCTTGTGTCACACACGCACACGCACAAAGCTCTTTTTCACTTTCTAACGTCAAGCCCCACACACCCCACAAAGATTCAAAGTCACTGTGATTATTCGCATTCAGTGTTTAACATTCCTCGCACTGTGTCTGTCCTTTTGCTTGTGCAGTTCTCCTCTATTGTCCCTTTTTCTTTTCTTTTAGTCCATAGCTTGCCCACTCGTGCTGTGAGGAAGACCCTTCTTTCTTTCCTTTTTTTAGTTTTGTTTTGCTGTTCTGCTTGAAATTCGCCTGTTCATCCGCAGCCACCACACCTTTTCTTTCATCCGGTTTCGTCGCACACTCTTGTCATTGTTAGCTTGCTAAAGACGTGTGTGCTGTGTCTATACGCTCAGCCTCGAAGTGACTTCGACGCTTTTTCTGTGCGTGTCTGTGCTTGTTTAGCTCCTCTCTTCTTCTTCTTTTTTTCTTTTTTCTTTTTTTTGTTTGTCCTCTTCGCCGAGCGACAACAAATGCAGAGTGTTCCGCCGGGCTCGACGTGGTCGAACCGCACTGCCGATGGCAAGCACTTCAAGAACCTGATTGACCCGCCTATTCCGCTGTACTACTGCTCGAACACGTGTGCCTACTTCAAGTGCTTCGTGCGACGCACATTGATGTGTCTTCCTGGCGCACCCAAGGAAGGGTATGCTGAATTCGGCAAGCGGTGGACGAATCAGATCAACGTCGCGGAAGAGTACCAACGGCTGCGCGAAGACCCCGCGACAGCAGCCTTTGACCGTGCCTTCTGGATCAACCACGCTACCCAGCTGTTGTGTCTGCGCTCAGGCACAACGATTCTCTTCGACCCAATTTTCTCCAAGCGCTCGTCGCCCTTCCAGTGGGCCGGTCCAGCGCGTCGCTACGATCCTCCCACGACGATCGAGCAGCTGCCCCGCGTTGACATCGTGACGGTCTCGCACAACCACTACGACCATCTCGATGAGGGTAGCATTCGTGAGGTTTACCGGTGCTTCCCGGATGTGAAGTTTGTGCTGCCGCTGGAGATGGACAAGCTGCTGGTTCAGTGGGGCATTCCCCAGTCGTCCATCATCACGCTTGACTGGTGGGACGAGCTGCGCATCAAGGACGTTGTCATTGCGTGTCTACCCGCGCAGCACTGGGGCATGCGCTTCTCGTGGCAAAAGTGCTGTGACAAGAACAGCTGCCTGTGGAGTGGGTGGGCTGTTGGCTGGTTGCCTGATGGCTCCACAGACTTCCCGGCTCCCAACCTCGATGTCCCTCGGCAGAACTTGGCCAGCACAAGTCCACACCGTGACGCGGCCCGCACCTTGTCCGAGGGCACGGCTTCGTCTGACGAGCCTCTCGCGGACGTATCTGCCGAGTCGCCCAACGCGTTCTCGCCGCGTGAAGGTGGGGAGGTGGACCTGGACACCTCGACGCAGCTGACCAGCTCCAGTCACGCGGAGGCGACCACCGACGACGACGGTGCTTCCGATGAAAGCGAGGCGAAGCAAACGTATGGTGCAGCGGACGAGATTCCGACCCCACCCACAGTGGACTGGCAGGCGCTCAAGACATACTTTTTCACTGGTGACACGTACTTCAACGAAGACGTGTTCCGCCTGATTCACCGGCGCATCCCACGCTTCGACATGGCTGGGCTTCCCATCGGCTCGTACGCACCGCGTTGGGCCATGTGGTCTGAGCACATCGACCCGGAGCAGGCCGTCGAGGTGTTTCTGCTGACCAACGTGCAGAAGGCGTACGCGGTGCACTGGGCGGCGTTTGAGCTCGCCGATGAGCCCCTCGACGAGCCACCGGAGCTTCTGAGCAAGGCTCTGATGGAGCGTGGCATCCCTCAGGAGAACTTCAAGGCGATCCGGATGGGAGACCACGTTGATTTCTAACCGGGTACCCGCAGCGGATGCGTCCCGTGTGACAGTGTCAGTAAGAGAGAGATAGAGAGACACGCACACGCAACACTCGGACGCAGTGCCTCCATAAATTGGCACACCATAAAACGGTGTCGAGTTAACTGTAAGTTGCCGTAGTCTCCGCGCCACGTCAAAGAAATGCACAACGAGACGTGCTAGAAACTCAAGAAAGTGAAAGATGAAGTTGCTCTGGAAGTCGGTGCGGCGGGGAGTTCTCCCGGAGTGTGGTGTGATCGGAGAGCATCTGTAGAGCCCCGCAGACCCACTTGCGTGAGCAACGATCGCGATGATAGGCATCCTTTCACATCTTGGGTCTCAATTTACTTTTCATCAGATAAAGTGCACAGTCGTTTCCTTTTTTCCTTCTGTTTTTCGTTTGCACACCCTCTTCTCACACTCTACTGCGGTGTGTAGTGACAGCGCCTACCACCGTTCATTTGCTTACGTAAGAATAAGTCTTCTTTCCACGTTTTTGACCCATGGTTCCGGGGTCTTTTCTTCGATTGTTTGTTTGCTCCTCTTCACTATTTTCGTTCTCTCGCCCTTCGGGTTTTCCTTTTTTCAGTGTGGCAATCCTCGATGGGCTCCACGCGACGCTGTGGCTCACGTCATCAAGTCATCCGGTCAGGGAGAATGAAGGCGTCCCCGCAAAGCAGGGTCCACCACCACCCTCTCTGTCTTTTTCATTGGTACGTGCCTTTCAGCTCACCTCAATGCGCGTCCGCTTTAACCCTCTACACCCCACGTTCACCGATCAAGTGGCTGACTTTTTTTTTTGTTGTTGTTGTTGTTTCCTTCTCTTTCTGTTTGTTCCCCATGAGCTGCACTGGGAACTTGTCTACACCCCACTGGCACGCACTGTTGTTTTACTTTCCTGGGGGAAGCCTTTTGCTTCCCAACTGAGCACTTGTTGTGTCAACGCTAAATGTGTCTGTACCGTCCGTCGCATTGACCACGCGAAAAGGGGCAAAACAAAAGATGGAGAAGTCGGTGCACCGGAACCCCGTCTTTGACGCTGGGAAGGTGCGCGGTGTTATCTGCGTGCCAATCTGCCTTCAACGAACGCAGGTGTTCCACCCGAAAAAAGGGAAATCCAGTAGACCAGTGTCGACAAGGCACCTGCATTCACCTCGCGCTAAACGAAACCGTCGCCGGTGGCGAAGAATCGCTGTCACCTTCGAGACCCCCAACCAAACCTCCACACGCCGCTTTTTGCCCACTTCTCCCTCCCCTCCTCGCTCGCCTCCCCCGTCGTCCGTGGTTGTTGGCGGCGCGGCGCCGGGCTGTCCTCCGGCCAAGGAAGGGGTTGCGGCGGGGGCCAGGCCGCCTCCCCTCTCCCCGAGGCAGGCAAGCGTCCCCTAGGGGCCGGCCCAACCCCCCCCCCCCGGCCTGCCCCGCGCGCCAGCCACACACACTCGCCACCAAACCAAGCACCCCCACCTTCCCCCACCACCAGCGCCAGCACAAAGTCACACCAGGAAGCACCAAGAGTTTGCTTTTTTTTTCCCCGTAGCTTACCTACTCTGGCAGATGGCCACAGCCCGCCAATTGGAAACGAGCGGGAACGAAGAAGATGACGAGGTTGTCGGAACCTACAGCGTATTTCTCACGCCCCTTCACAACAGCGAAGCGCATGTGTTTCAGTTTCCTCTTCGTGGGTCGGAACGCCCCTACGAAATGGAGGAGGCAAAATTGTTGTGTACAGCTGGCGTTTCGTCGCAGTCTTCTGACACTGCCAACAGCGCTCGTGGTGTCTCCGCAGTGGTTGGACCGAATTCGCGACTGACACTTTCAGCGCAAGTGGACAGCTTCGGGTCGCCGTCGTTCCGGGATGCGACTGACGATGTCGCCGAAGGATCCAACGGAGGCGCGGCACCTTATTATTACGCGCTTTCGTCCCAATCATTTAAGCCGCGGTCAGATTACCTGATAGGCTACGTGGGTGAAGGGGGCATTCACTTCACACCTGTCGACACCGTTCACCACTTTGCTCCTGTCGTCGGAAGTGACGGCTCACAATTTCCACGCACACGGCGTGTGGAGGGCGAATTTTGCAGTGTGCACGGCGCACCTATCGTGCCAGGGTTGGCAGCTTCCGATCGCGTTCAACGAGAATTATCGCGGCAGCGTAGTATCATGTTAAATACGGATGCAGCCACCGAAAAGGAGGTCAACTTATTTGCGCCGTCAACAGTGGAGAGCAAAGCAATGTGCAAGCGTCTGATTGCAAAAACAGTTGAGCCGGTCTCTCAGTTATTGTTGCCTTCGCAGAAATCAGACGCTGCAAAGGTGGCGAACAGTTTGTTTCCTGCAGAAATTGTTTTATCCGGTGGCATCAAAGGTGGCGAAGAGGCAAGCACCTCTTCGATTATTCGGCGGTTCCAAAATCGATACTCTGTTGCTGATGTTGTGCGACAGTTGGTGCAGCGTTGCCAGGTTGTCACTCTAAGCATGTGCCAGCGGGTTCTCAGCGCTTCATCAGTTGGTGATCGTGCCACCGCGTGTGGTGCGTCTCTGGAGGACATTGTTGCTGCCCTCAGAAGCTGTGCTGTCTACGCGCACGGGGTTTGGGTGGCTCGCTCTGACGACCATTTTAAAGGAGTTGCAGCGTCGCTGAGAGAGGTCATCATCACGGAGTTCTACAAAAGCCCTGATGCAACGGTGTCACGCGCAGAGCTCAACAATTTTGTCACTTCTGCAGCACAACGGCGGAGTATTAAAGAGATCCTCGCTTCGTTGGCAACGCTCAACGAAGAGGAGCCGGATGCAACAAAAAGACGGTGGCGACTTCAGTATACTGGGGACCGCACGACGCAAATCGAGAAAGCGCATTTTGAGCAACACAATACGGCGGAGCTTAGCGCGCAGCGGACGTCCTGGGAAAAGAGAGTGCAGCAGGCACAAAACCACCTTCCCGCGATTCGATACGGAAGACCTTCGCCAGTACTTTTTTTGGTTGCAGGAGATGGTCTGGGAGGTGCCGCGGTGCCTCGCGGTGCGGGAACCACAGTCGCCAGTTCCTCCTTGCCAACAGCGGACGACCCAGCTATTGCGCCTATTCGTCGATACATTCGCACACTATTCAAAGATCACGGGGTTTTGAATGTCAACAGGGCGAAAGAAATGGTGATGTCTGCGCGTGCTACCCACTACCCAACGGCGACGAGAGAAATGCTGAGCGCGGCTTTGCAATCGACGGTGCAGCGCTTCACGGCATCCACGTGGGTCCTAATCAAGCTCGATGAACCGCAAGTGGATCAGTACCGACCGTTTATTCTCCAGGCTGCATTGGCACTGGAAAGCTTTGAAATGCGGCCCATTCAGGCACTAGTCGTGGACAAACTCAAGGAGAAAGGACAGGGACATTTGGCCATGAAGGATGACAGCGGAGAGGAGGTTATTCCCGCTCGAGTCATGTCTAGGGTTCTTTCTGAGGTTTGCGTGTTCCGATCCGGAGAAGGACTTTGGCACTTGAAAACGGGTGTAAACACTGCCGACAACTAAGAATCGGAGCTGACAACATTTTTGCCTGTCTCCCTCGAGTGTTTTGCTTTCGTTTTACTTGTCTCGTTGCCGCCCCCCCCCCGCAAACACAAGGGAGAAGCCGAAGGCTGGCCTGTAATGAGCAGGAAAAAGGCGCCAGAGCTTTGACTGCATGCGTGTGTGTGTGTACGTGTAAGTGCGAGGTAATTGAGGACAACCGAAGAGTGAGGCACAGATGACTGTTGCATTCCATTCAGCCGTCGCTCAACTGGAACGCGATAGTGCGTTACATTTTTTCCCTTTTCGTATGTGTGCGTGTGTGTACTGCACACATGAACTGTCTTTTCGTTGTGCCTCACACGCGTGGCCAACGGCACCTGTCGGACCGAAAAATACATACCAACGGTGACGCATTTGTTTTCGTTCTTTGAGCGCCACTTGAGATGATCAGTAGGGGTGTGATCTCTTGCTGTCACCAGGTAGCAAGGAACAGCGGCGTTGAGCAGGCACCCCACCGCCACTTTCCCGTGAGCACTGAGCACCGATGCTGTGTTTTCCGTAGCACCGGAGGCAGCGGTCGCTTTGACATTATGCGACACAGACCTGCCAGAGGTGTTAGTGCTGCCGGCACATGATCTGCGTTCGTTAATTTCGTGAGAGACTTTTGGCAATTTCATTCACATCGCTTGTGTGCACCACGTGTTATTTGTTCGTCCCAGCCTCGTGAGCCAATTGTAAAAAGAGTGTCTTGCTTTTTCTTTTTTTTTTCAAAATGGAGTAACTTGCTTGTTCTGCGCAGCAAGACAGCGTTTAACCTACTTCACATTTTTTTTGGGTGTGCCCGTGATACACAGCCAGACTCCCGCTCTTCAACGGCAACGTCAATTTAACGCAGTAAAAAACGCAACAGCGCAGGAACACAAGCGCATGTGCAAATTAAGGAACACGTATCAGTGGCTGAGGTAGGCTGCTACTTAAAAAAAGAAAAGAGGCTTACTGCCAGGGGGTAGTAGAAGTCAACGGGCGGCGCATGTCACGCCGGTAGACTTCCTAACATTGTTGATCACGGACGCATGACCTCAGAGTCACATCTTGCACGCCACACATCCCACCATTCACAAACTCTCATATTTTTCCGTACCTACGTTTTTGCTTGGTCCCGAAAAAAAAAAAAACCTGCGTTGCCGACTTTGTACGCTTCACTCTGTGATGCCTTTATTTGTACTCGTTAATTTGCGCTGTCGCTAAAAGAAAGCACTCTTTTTATTTTACAACAAAACTGACTGTTTTGATTGTCGTACCACTCTTCCCCCTGCACGTGCGTAAGTTATTTTTGTTCTTTGTACTCAGCACCGTTCCGGCCCCTGAGACACAACAAGAATAATTCTCCGTGCATACGAGCACAGCGCAAAACGCCTCCTCCATAACCACTGCTTTGTGCCTTTGTGTCGCAAAAACACCCACAAAGCTAGTACGAATGGAGCACGTCGCCTGGACCGTAGATGAGGCAAATGCCATTGTCTGCAAGGCCACAATTCCTCTGACTAAGACGTCCTCGACTGCGTTTAACGATGCCGTGCGTCCTGTTCTCAGCTGTTACAACCGGAAGCTGATGTGCTCAAGTGTGAAAGCCCCCAATGTGCTTCGCATTATGAATCAACACGGAAAGCATGTTGATCTCACTGTGAAGTTCTCAACTGTGCGGAGCCTTAGCTGCACCGAGTCTCAGTTGGATCGGCCACCGGTTTTCTACGCGGTCGGTGACAAAAATCTGGCTCTAATCACGCCAGGCTTCCAAGCTAGCGGCGATTTGACCGTGGACAAATGTGTGGAAAGGTCGTTTGACGAGGAAATCTTCGCTGTCACCCCTGGCGACGACGGAAAACTCTTTGTGCTCAGTCAGGGCCACGTCATTCAAGTTCTGGAAAGCACAGGCGCGACGGAGACTCGCATTGACTTGGCCCCTCGGACAGCAGTGCAGTACCCCACCTTTGGCTACCACCACAGACACCAACTCCTGGTGACACCCTCCAAGTCGGCTCACCTCGACATCATCTCCACCCGCACCCGCAAGAGCTTGCTGTCAAAGGCGTGGGAGCCGCACGTCGATGCGAAGCCGTGCTTTGCGCGCTTTTTCCAGACTAGGGCGTTTGATGACAACATGCACCGTGAGGTGCTCATCATGACGGCCGCACACGATAATAGCGAGCTGCGCTTTTGGGCGTTCGACGTGGACACCCAGAAGTTTACGTTGAAGCAGGAGATCTCCATAGTTTCCAAAAATGGTGTGCCCGACGCTTTTGACATCAGCGTCACCCCGTCCGATGAGTATGTCACTCTGACGTCGCGCAGCCATCCGTACGCTGTTGTCATCGAAACGCACCGCAACCTTTTCAACGCTCACCGCATTACGACCTGGAAGACAATGGCCCCGTCTCTTTGCAGCTCCACGTACATCGGTAAAGTTTCGGACAGCGCGTCGAAGACATCCGTGAGCTGCGAGCTCTTTATTGTGACCCGCACAAGCGAAGGCCTGTTCAAGATGATGCCGGACGCAGCCAACCTCGTCGGTGCGTCAAATATGGCGTCACAGAAGCAGGGGTCTGTTTCCACGTGGTTCCCTAACGCGAGTGCATCGTCCACGCACGGCAGCACGCAATTCACGGCCGTGCACTCGTCGCTCGGCGCCGACAACAAGGCGGGCAATGCCATTGCGGAGGCCAACGCAGCGAAACTCGTTGCGTACCAGTCGATGAAGCTGTGCGATCAGCTCGCTGTGCTTGATACCGAGCTCGTGCAGGTTCAGAAGGCCGTCTCCAGCAACATGTGCATGTTCCAGGAGTCACAGTTCAAAGACACCGCTCGCACTACGGGCCGCAACTTCGCAGTGCGCAATTCCGGCCGCCTCGGCGTTGACGCTCAGGAGGTGACGGAGCCCGGTGTCACCACGCAGAGCCAGCGTGAACTGCTGTTGGCGATCGAGAGCTTCGTGAAGGAAGTGGAAGGCACCACTGAAGATGTCGCTGCCAAGATCCTCAAATCGCTTCTCCGCGGTCAGCTAAAGCAGTCCGTTGAGAAGGCATCTCGCCACATGGAGACACTGAATGTGTCAGGCTCAGTCGAGATGAACCTCAACTCCACCGCCGCCGCCCGCACATTCCGCAACGACGTGGACGCAGCAGCGCGCAGCATGGTCAGCTCTACAAAAGAAATGCACGCCCTCATGAAGACCACCTTGGAAACCTCCGCTGCTGACACGGACGCGATTCTGTTGCGCTCAAACAATTTCACGACTGAGATGGAGTCGCTGCTCAAGTCGCTCAAACAGGAAGTCGCTGATGTGCGTCAGACAATGACCCACATGCAGTCTTCCGGCGGCGTCGCACCTCCGGCAGACCCCGAGGTGCTCGTGGCTCGTGCGGTCGAACGTGCCGAGGCTGGCGACTGGCCGGGCGCGGTGACGGTGGCTCTCGAGGCTGGCGACATTACTGTTTTGCTGGAGTTCCTTGGGAGCTCCGTGTGCGCGCAAAGCATGTCGACGCTGGTGTCTCCAAACACACTGCCCCTGCCGCTGTTCTTGAGCATGTGCAACCACTTGGCGTTCGAGCTTAACGCTCAGCCTGGTGCAATCCCTCTCCGCGCTATGCACCTCAACGCCTTCTACGTTGAGTGGGACGATCACCTCAAGACGCTCAAGGCCCAAGCTGCCAAGGGAGGCCAGTCGCAACAGGTGTTCGAGGTGGTGAAGCGTGAGCTTATGCCCGTGCTGGAGTCGATTGACCAGGCTAATTGCCCAACAACGGACCGCAAGTCTCAGAACAAACTGCGGTTGGTGCGCAGGCTGATCACATCACTCCTGAGCGAGTGACGACGGGGGGTAAGAGCGGATCTGAAAGGCGTCAAGTAGGGAGCAAAACCAGCAATCCTGTGGATGGCCGGTCGATGATGAGGCACCCAACATGGGGGAAAAAAAGCGAGCAGGCTGAAAGCAACAACAACAAAAATTACAACACAGAGGTGAGGATCTTCGTACACCCGATGAAAAAAAGAAGTCTAATAAGCGTCTTAATGCGCTGAGGCAGAGGAAACACAAAACTGAAAAAGAAAGGGCAGCACGAAAGTGTACATTGACTGCCCATTTGCCCATCAAGTGAATCTGAATGTTGTTGCTGCGATGGATGGTGATGCCTCTTTTTTTTTTTGAGGAAGATGTCTGTTGCGACCGTTGTTTCTTTTCTTCCCCAACCACATACCTTGTTCTAATGGTTAACAATAGCACCAGCTGCGTACACCCAACAACAAAAAGTTCCACAACACGAAGTCACTGACCGCTAGGCAAGCGCGGAGGCAAATGCACAGCTTGTGTGTGTGCGTGCATGCATGCATGCGCGTTTGTGTGTGCGTGTGTTCCCCCTTGGTCCGTAGCTGTCGTCACTCGCGTTATGAATGGCTCTTCTTGCGCTGTACCTGCATCTGCGCGAGCGCAGATATTTGTCGTGAAAAGGAAGACTCTGCAGGCGCTCGAGGCCCCGTCTTTTTTTTTAAGGTCTGAGCCTGCCGGTGCGCGGGCACGCGTGGCACGCGTCGCCAGCATCGTGACATCCTCACGCGAGCTGTGACACTTTCATTCCAATCCTCTCTCCGATTTAAACGTTCGCGCTGCTCTGTCGACCCTCTCTTTCTCGCTCTTATTCTTTCTGTCCTTCACAACAGTGACGGTGTGCTTGTACACATTCTCAATTCATCACACACACACATACACACACACACAATCCCGGTAACGTGTCCCGCACCCGCACGTAACTCCTCTTTCTGAAGGTAGATGGCACCCATCAACGTATTTGTCGCGTATGCCGACACCTACGTTGGCAAGCAGATGGTGCGACAGTTCATTGGCAAGCCGCACCTCTACAACCTGTACGCGTGTACGTGGTCACAGGATGTCGAGGCGGCCCGCGAGGCGCTCATGGTGGTCGACGGTGCGTGTGGCACATCGGAAACAGACGGCGACTCCGTGGGACCATCAAACATGGGAGCAGGCGCGGCGTACGCTGGCGGGAGCCACAGCACATTGCTACCTAGCGTAAAGGGAACGGACGTCGCCGTCGTCCCGGGCATGGCCTCGTTGACTCCGTTCCCGTGCAGCCACCCGCCTTCCACATCATTTCAGGTGTTTTGCCGCCTTGACGTCGCCGCCGTGCGTCGTGCACTGATGGTCTGCGACTGGATCGTCGTCGAGCAACGTGATGCGCAGAGTGTGCTGGCTATGCTGGAGTGCGTCACGCAGAGCTCATTTGAACGGACCAAGCGCTTCATTGTGCTGTCAAACTTCATGTCGTGGTACGCCACAAAGCCGCTTACGGCACTAGGGACGGATGCCGACGCGGACGGCGGCGGCGATAACGACGACGACGACGCCGATGCAGGTGACGAAGATATTGACGAAGTCGGCGCGCCGTACCCACCGCCACCCGCGGAGAATGAGGCGGAGGAACAGCGGCTGGCCGCGGAAGCCGCCGCAGCTGCTGCTGGTGACATCCTCGCCGCAGTCGAGGCTGACGCCGACGATGATGATGGCAGTCCTGCGGATGACAACACCGCCGAGAAGGAGGTTCTGACCGAGGATCAGTACAATCGCCGCATTCCCCACATCAAGTACTTCAACTGGCGCGACGCCGAACGCGCCGTGGCGGCCGCACACCACGCTAATGGCCTGCCCTTGGAGACTTTTGTCGTCTTCGCGGGCCTTGTGTACGGCGAGGAGGAGTGCGCGTTGGAGCCTTTCTTCCGGCAAGCCTGGTGCGGCCCGTCAGACACAGAAGACGCCAGTTTGCCCGTTTACGGTGATGGCCGACAGCGGGTGCCGATGATTCACGTGCGCGATCTTGCGACCATGACACGCAAGCTGCTTCGTTGCCCGGCGTCGGAGATGCCAAACCCCTCGCTCCGGTACCTGTTCGCGACGGACGGTGCGTCGCTGAGCTGGCTGAGCATTGTGCGCACGGTGAATGCCATGTTTGGCAACCGGCTGACACTGCAGTCGGTCGCTCCCGATGACTACCCGCTCCACCGCAACGTCGAGCTCTTCACCGTTGATCTGCGCGTCGACCACGAGACATCGCGCGCACTCATGGAGCGGGAGGACGTTCACCCCGACGAGGCGGTCGTCGACTCTGCCGTCGCCAGCGGTGACAAGAACCAGCCGTCGTCGTCGTCGTGGGTCGCAGAAGGCGGGTTTCGGCGAAACGCGAAGCGGCTGAGTCTAGAGTACCGTCGTGCTCATCACGTCACCCCACTTCGTGTGGTGGTTCTCGGCCCCCCGCTGGCGGGAAAGTCGTACCTGTCACAGAAGCTCGCGGCGCACTACCGGCTCCCCGTTTTCAACATGGAGGACGTCACCAATGCCTACCGTGAAGCGTGCGAGGCTCGCCGCGCAGAGGTGGAGGCCTACCGCACTCACCTCGTCAAGACTGAACTTGAACGCAGGCAGGCTATCAAGCGTCGCCGTGTGCTGTTTGCCGCGCGCGGCGACCAGGGTGCCGATGCCGCCCGTGACGGCTTTGGCGACGTCATTGACGATGACAACGACAACGAAGGTGAGGAGCAGCAACGCGCCGGCCCCGCGGCGCCTGCTGTTGCGGCGCACAGCGACGACGACGACGACGTGGAGGAACGGGAGGAAATCGACTTTGCTCTCACCGCCGCGGAAGAGGCCGACGCGGAGGAGGCCATGAACGAGCACTTCGAGTCCAGCCCACTCGTCGCTCAGTGGCGCGCGGAGATTGGCGAAATGGAGCGTGTCTTGCTGATGCGACAGCTCACGCCGCAGGAGTCGCAGCAGAGCAGCACCAACCCAAAGAAGCGTGGCGCGCAGCCAAAGAAGAAGATGACCAAGGAGCAGCAGAGGAAGAAGGAGGAGGAGGACCTCCAGCATGCGAAGGAAGCCCTTCAGGACGCACCGTTTCAGCCCAAGGCCTTGGCCTTGATGATTCAGTGGCGCTTGCGTCAGCCGGATGTGTCCAATCAGGGCTACGTGTTGGACGGGTTCCCAGAAACCATTGAGTGCGCTCGGCTGGCTTTTGCCGTGGAGGATGTGCGGCCCCCTAGCACAGAGGAGGAGGCGCTGCAACAGCCGCCTCCCCCACCCGCGGTGGTGGGCCAGGAGCGCGCTGAGGACGACGAGGACGGAGAGGGCGACCAGACCCCCGCAATGGAGTCTGCGAGCGAGCAGCGACTCCCTGATTACGTGCTGGTCCTCGAGGCCGAGGAGAACTACCTGCTGGATCGCCTCGCCGCCGTTGGCCGCCTTCGCACTGAGGGCCGTCAATCCGCGCCGACTGGGGCAGATGAGGATGAGTCGCAGGACTTACTGCAGCGCTTCAACGAGAAGATTGAGGTGTTCCGGCGTGAGGTCGTGGAGCCGGCGTACTCACTGCTGAGCTTCTTCGACTGCGCCGTGACGGCCGTGACGGGTGTGAGCAGTGGTGGTCGACGCCCTGTCGTGAGCGTGGTCCCGGTGCAGGAGACGGAGCCGCTCGTGCCGCCTCCGCCGCCTGCTTCACGCTTCGAAGAGACACCACTGTCTGCCGCGGAGCTTGAGATGCGTTTGGTCATTGGCGCACCGCACAACTTTGGCAAAACACCGCTGCAGATTCACCGCGAAGTCGTCCGGGAGCAGGCATTGGCAGAGGAGGCACGCATGACCCGCCTCAAGAACGAGCGCGACGTCCGCGAGAAGGAGCAACGTGCTCACGACGATGAGGCAGAGGCACGTGCCGCGACGGACGCACGACTGCTTCAGGAGAAGGAGGCGGACTTGGCCGAGTTGGAGGCGCGCAAAGCCCCTCTTAAGGCTTACCTCTCGCAGAGCATCCTTCCGCTTCTCACCAAGGGCCTCGTTGAGGTGTGCGCGAAGCGACCAGAAAACCCCGTGGACTACCTCGCCGAATGGCTGCTCCGACACAACCCGCATGACGACGTGTTCCAGGAGCTGTGACCGTCCATTTCAGCCACCCCAACCTTACTTTGTGCTGCGGCATCTTTTTTTTTTCTTTTCACGGGCACCTTTGCCCTTATCTGCCTCTTGCCTGCCCGTCTCACTCACCGGCTGAGAGTTGGGGGTGGGGAACAGGGCGGAGAAACAGAGAGGAAAAGAGCGCGAGCAAGTGAAGGGAGGGGTGCGCTGAAGAACCATGGCAAATCATCACTCACTGGGAGGTGAACTCTGTTGCTTTGCGGATGATGCGCGATGTAATGTGGCGTGAGGGGCGTTAAGAAAGCACCCTCACAAAACAACAACAACAACAACCGAGGACATCGAAGGAGGACTGATACGGGCGCGTGCCTCACGATGCACACGCGTGTGCCTGTGCACGTCACCGTTCCCGCCCCGTTCGGCCTTCCTTCACTTTTCCTCCGTCTTTTTTTGTCTTGTTTTCTTGTGCGGATCACCACTGTGTATGTATAGACTTCCTTCAGCTCCGCTTTTTTCCGTATGACCACCAGACTGGCACGAGCCGTCGCTGTCGCTTGTCATGTGCGTGTGTGTGTGCGCACATGCTGCACAAACGCACGCACGCATTCCCTGCACGTCTCTGCTCATGTTTTGACCTATCCGTGGTTGGTGTTGTGCGCGACCGTGTGCGACGGCTTAGGTGACCGCATCTTGCACACTGCGCCGCGACCACTCGGTGCCCTGCTCGACATGAGTGGAGTGTGTCCCACGCGCTCTTGGTATCTCCGGCCAGTTTATTCATCCGCGCCACTGCACTTTTATTCTCTTCCTTTCTGCCTCCCCAGACTTTCACTATTTCGCAGCGATACGGCTTACTCTTCAGCTCTTCTTTCGCCACACGACGCACATACACACAGCTTCACAAGCCCCCCCTTGGTTGTGGTGCCGCCGTGTCAGACAACACATTCCCTCCATCCTCTCTTCGTGGTCCCACGGATAGCCCGCAGTTGCGTTGGACCATTTACCGAACACGAGCGCACACTGGTACGTCAAATGAGCCAGCAGGCGCTCACCTCTGCATATGAGGAGGTCATCGGGGTTCTCACAAGGGGTGTTGCCGCACTGCAGGATCTACACGCCAACCTCACCGCCCAGCTCCAGCTGTTGCACGCCGCCGATTCCACGGCGCGCACCGCGGAGTGTGCTCAGCAGCGTGCCGGTCTCGTACAGCGTTGTGCGGACGACCTCCGCACGTACTACGGCGCCACCGCCATGTTCGCGCACGCGCACGATCGCTTCAGAGCTGAATGTGACGGTCCGGCGGCACTCAAGGCGTTTGACACCATGTGCATCGAATACGGCGCACCGGCGGCGCCGTTGATTGAAGCGTGTGTGGATGCCTCGCGAGCCACACTTGCGGTACCGGTCAGCGCGGACAAGGTTAAGAGCGCGTCCGCCGCTGTCGCCGCGTGCATAGAGGCCCTACAGAGCCAGCGGCTTGACACGGACAAGTCGATGCAGAAATACCCGATGACGAGGTAGACTGGCTGGCGAGACAACGTGCGGATTGCGCGTGCACGGATGATTTCCGCTGTGTGTGTGTGTGTGTGTGTATGTGCTCTGTGGCTTGATGGTGTGGCCTTGGTCGTTTGCACAACGGTTTTTGGTGTTGGGTGGGTTCTCGAGCAGGATGACCATAAAACAAATTTGTTCTGATGTAATGAGTCCGACGCGCAACCGCGCACTTGTGAGCGATCAATTTGTCTATTCACTGATCCTCGAGAACCACTTCCCCAATGCCCTCACACGTACCAATAGTCTGCCAACGGCGCGGTGAATGGCGCCACTCGGGAGAGGTGTTGCTGTGTAATGAAAGACGGCGGGCACCTAACGCACTCTTCGTCGATCTCAGCGCTTTGAGTACTAGTAATTGTGTGTATGTGTGTGCGACTGTGTGACCGTGGTTGTGTGCGTGCGTCCGCTTTCGATTTCCCTGTCCGGGAAGTCGGCGACGTTGGTCGGCACCGTCTTGGCGACAAGTGAGAGCAGCCGCGTTAGTAGTGCGCGTACCGCGAAACTACCAGGTGCGTGTCACGAAACTGCGCGGCAAGAATTATATATATGTGTGTGTGTGTGTGCGAGTGCGATTGCCATTGTATGTGCGTGCGTGTGTTCTGTGATTTGACGGTGTGGCCTTGGTCGTTTGCACAACGGTTTTTGGTGTTGGGTGGGTTCTCGAGCAGGATGACCATAAAACAAATTTGTTCTGATGTAATGAGTCCGACGCGCAACCGCGCACTTGTGAGCGATCAATTTGTCTATTCACTGATCCTCGAGAACCACTTCCCCAATGCCCTCACACGTATCAACAACCTGCACTCCTTAAAAAAAAAAACATTTCTTGTGCCGCTGCACCACAGTGACTCTGTCTCTCCTGATAGCGTGCTCTCATTGCGGACAGTCTGCTTGTTCCACAGTTGTTGGACGCTGCTCAGCCTCGTGCCACCGACATGCCTCTTTTTCTTCTTCTGTGCAACGCCGTTCTCTCAGCTTCACGTTGCCCCCTTCACTGCCCGCCACTCTTGTTCTCGCCCGACCAGCTGCCTTGGCGCAACGGTTGCCGGCTGCCTTTTCTCCTCTCTTTTTTTTGGCGCAGTGGCAGACGACGCCCCCACACGGTGTGACAAGCTGACATTCACACACTCTCCCGCACCCTGACACATCCTCTCACACTCAACGAGGGAAGGAAAGAGAGAGAGAGAGAGAGAGACGTTGAACCTGCCTGAATGGCTGTGTACACCAGGTCCTCTCTCTGTCTTATGCCGCCACGGATTGCCCTCTTCACGGACAGCGACAGTGATGCCGAGTCGACTGCGGTGTCGCACGATGACGAGCCCCTTCGCGGCTACCCGCCAGGTGCTCAGTCTGGCACGGGCCCGGCCTGTCGGCAAGCGCACCTCGACATGGCACACCTCTTTGCGGCCAACGATGCGCTCGCCAAAACCACCGCCACGTCTGACCAGACGCCGGTCAATGTGGAAGATGTGTTTCGCTACAAAAGCACCAAGGCTGCTGACGCAACGGCCGGTGTTTCGACCTCGGCTGAGGTTGATCGCGACGGCGTGCCTGCCGCGTACGATACACTGCTGCAGACACGTGTGCAGGCCTACCACGGCGATACCTACCAGGGAACCTGTCTGGTTGCCCTTTGTGCCTGCCCTGGCAGCAGCGGTGGCCCCTCTGTATCTGCCTCCGCTCGCCCAGCGCTTATGTTACTGCGGCGGCTCACATCAGCACCGGAAGCGCCACCCACGCCGGTGCTGTACCGCTTCCCAGTGTCGGCGGCCCTTGTCGTGCGACCCAGCGGGCACAACCCGCAGTATGTGCAGGTGCTGGACCAGGCAGAGTCTCACAGCGCGAAGGCGCCGCTCATCTGGTGGTCGCTCATGTTCCCAACCACACAGGAGGCAAATCTGTTTGCCGCGTCGTGCTTCTTGATGGCACGACTCACTGACGCGGCAGGGCTGTCCCAGTGGCTTCACACTGCCGCCACGGAGGGTCCACCGAGTGAAACCTTGTGGCTGGAGGCGGCGAGCGCAACGGACAGGACAAGCGCCGAACCGGACGGCGCCGCGCCACTTCTTCTGAACGCCGCACACAGTCCTCACCACGACGCACAGGCGTGGTGCACAGTCTGGCCGGTGAGCGAGTCATGCCGGCTAGGCGCCCCCTTGTGGGATGGCCAGGCCACCGCGGAGGCGGCGCGTCTCTGGCCAGGTCTCGCCGCTGTGTGGGAGGAGGTGCGACGGCTGTCCGCGCGATGCGAGGTGTCGGGGTATGGCCGGCGTGGTGTGATTCTCGCTCGCGCGCGCACAGCCGGTGCTCACGGCGCCGTCGCGGCTTTCTTCACCGTGCGCGTCTCGGCGCAAGGAGACCGATGCAGCCCGAGCGAGGAAACGATGGCGACTGCCCCGTCTCCTGTTGCTGCCCTGCCTCTGCCCGCGCCGTCGGCCGTCTCCGCTAATCTCGGTGCGGTACCCACCGTGGCAACTTCGCAGGCACCTCTTGCCGATGCACTCGCGCAGCTTCTTACACACGTCGTGACGACGCAGACTGGCCGCGTACCGGTCACCGCCGCTGCTGCTGCCACCACTGCGCCACACGCGGAGGAGTCTCTCCTGTTCTTGCGTGAACGGGTGGAAGCGCTGCACGACAAGATCAGCAGGCTCGACGTGGACGCGCGTCTCGAGGCACGCAACGCCGATTTGCTGAAGCAGATCAAGCAACTGATGGGTCTCGCCCCGAGTGGTGCAGTGGATGTGGAGGACGCCCTCAAGGACCGCGATGCTCTTCTGGCATCGGTGGAGAAGTACAAGACCTCCGCACAGGAGTCGTCGCGCAACTATGAACGTGCGCTGGAGTCGATCGGGCGCTACGCCGAGCGGGTTCGCGCGCTGGAGGTCGACCTCACGACGCAGAAGGACGCACATGAGAGGCGCGTGGCGGAGCTGACCGAGCGTCAGCGTCTGCTGGCGCTGGAAGCCCGTGCACGTCACCACGACGAGATGACAACAGCTGCCCAACAAGCTTATGAGAGGGGCTTGGCGGAGGGTGAGCGCCGCGGACGGCTTCAAGCCTATGAGGCCCAGCCAGACGGTGAAGACGGCATCGCCGCTGCGAACAGTCTCGAGACGCGCAAACGCCTTCAGGCAGCCGACGACGCCGTCGCCCAAGCAAAGCTGGCCGCCGTGGAAGCGAGGCGCTGTCATGAGCACGACCGGCGTTCCCTCCTTGCGGAGATCACGGTGCTACAGCAGCTCTGCGCTAAGCTCAAGCAACAAAGCGCAGATCCGCAGATTCCGCAAGAAGATGCAAGTGCCCAGACGAAACGGCTGAAGCGCGCACTGAATGCGGTGTACACCAACACTGAACACAAGGTCTTCACGCGCGTCGATGAACGGCAAAGCAGAGGCAGCGCTGTGACAGCGGGCACGGGGATGCCTGAATCGCTCACAGCGGAAGACTTCCTCGCCTGCCTCGTCGCGGCAGTCAAAGAGGAATCCAAAGTGTTCACCGCGGAGATTCGTGCCCAGGATGCTCAGCGGCAACACGAAAACACCTTGCTGCGGCAGCTTGTCGAAGAAAGACGGGCAACAGCACGACTGGCGGCCGCCACCACCGGCCCTCCACCACCCCCGCTCCCACCGTCACCGACACTGCCACACCCACCAAGCACACATGCCGATCTCCGTAGTGACACGAACGCCGCATTGACGCCGCCAGCACCGGCGACACAGTCTTTGCAGACGAGCGATACCTGGTTGCCAAGCGCGCCGACCAACCCGCTCACGTCACACCCCGGCGAGGCCGCGTCGCTTCCAGTAGGGTCGGCAGCATCGGCGAGTGAGTCAGTAGCACTCTCTCTCATGTGCAGTGAGCGGACGACACCTCGTCCTACCACCATGACAGCCGTCACCGCTACCACTGTCACGGCACGCACCTCGGCGGACCCACGTTGGACAGGCTCGACCTCACCGTCACCACCACCACCACCGCAACCGCAAGACATGCTCACTGCATCACCACCGCCACGTGAACCCACTCACTCACGACAGGCATCAATAGAGGATGACCCCCGAACACCGCTTCAGCCACCAGGCCACGCAGGCACAGAAGCGTCCATGCCGTTCGTGCCCTCGCTTCCGTCGTCTCCACCACAGTCCCTGCTACCACACGCCGCAGCCGCGTGGCATGAGCACCCTCACTCCGTCAGCCAAACGTCGTTGGATGACGTGACAAGAGAGGGCACTGCCACCCCACCGCGAAGAGCGGCCATTCAGCTCACGCCGTAGTGAAGTCGCAGGAAGCACACCTCTCACTCCTTCGCTCTATCCACTGTGCAGAGACCCACGCAGTGCGCTTCGCGCCACGTGCTACCGGCACTGATCGAACGGTGGGAGGCCACGAAACAGGCGGGCGACGTGCCTAGCACCGCTGCTTCCACGGGGGAGCGTGCATCGCCACTTTCCATCTTTTTGCTTTCTTTTGTCTTTTGCCTTTCGCTCGTGGCGGCGACACAGTTGGCCGTTGTCGTGTCCCCTCCTTCCAAAAAAAAAAAAAATGGATTGGTCATGCCCGATTGTTCAGCATTCGCCACCCCTACCTCTCCTCTCCTCGGTGGTGTCACCACTCCACCCCTCTGCTTCTGTTCCTGCTGTCCCCGCGCCTGCGGAAAGGCCTCCACTTGTCCAAGGTTCAAGTCGCCAAGCACCTCCACCGTCGTTGGTCACTCCTACGCACACCCGTCGACCCACCCTCCTTCCTCTCCCTTCCCTCTCCCCTGCGTCAAGAAGAGCTGCCACTGTCCGCGCAGTTCGGTGCGTGGTGCAGTTCTCCCTGCCGCAGCTTTCCCTGACAACCCACGCACAGACGAAGAACAGTTGCACTGTGCGGTGTGAGTGTATACATACATGTGTGTGGCCTAGTAAAGCACATCGATCAGCACGAGCTCATCAAGTGCCCTTGTCACTCATATATATTTTTTATCGTCCGCAAGCGAGTGTTGGCCGTATTGCACACCCTTTTTTTCCCACCGTTACTCTACACTGACTGGTCCTCCTCCCTTTTCTCCCTTAGCGGCGACGTTCACACCTTGCACTTGCACTACCCACCCTTCTTTCCCTCCGCACAGACAACGCTATGAAGGCGGCTTTTGAAGGCCTGCGTGCAGGGGTTGTGCACTCGGCCACGGAAGGTGCTGGCGGCACCTCTACGCCCAGCGCTTCCGTACCAGGCATGTCGTGGACTGTCAAGCTCGCCGGCGAGTACGCCCGCCACACCGGCCGCTTTTATGCGTGTCTGTGCGTTGCTGGGGTTTGCGCCTCCCCTGTCGTCTACGCCGTCGCCTACGGCTACTGCCGGCAAAACCGCGCCGCACTCATCGACGCAGCGGCAGCCTTCGAAGGCGACGCGCCACAGAGTGGTGGTCGTGTCCAGAAGCGCGGCAGGGCCGCTTCTTCATCCACTGGGGGATCTTCCTTTGGTGGTGGTGGTGACGCCCCTGGCAACCACCGCAGCGTGCGCGACGCAACACCTGCAGACAACCAGGAGGTCTTGATGTCGGGAGAAGACGACGACATCGTTGTCAGCGCGATGAGCCGATCGGTTGCCGTGGTGGCCCAGACCGGTGGGTCGGTCGTGGCGGCGCCTGCTTTGCCGTCATGCCCAGCGGCGTGTGGGGA
Organism: Wallacemonas sp. TrypX; assembly: GCA_030849625.1. Classification (NCBI taxonomy): domain Eukaryota; phylum Euglenozoa; class Kinetoplastea; order Trypanosomatida; family Trypanosomatidae; genus Wallacemonas; species Wallacemonas sp. TrypX. The sequence continues at coordinate 21,252 of JASANP010001004.1, forward strand.
GGACCGCTCACACCGTAAGAATGCCGGCACACCGTCCACTGAGGCATCTCGGCTGAGACGGCTCGCACAGGGCTTCTTCCGCAGCGTCCTAAGTGTCAAGCATGCGACGAACCACGTCTTCGGCACGACGTGCGCCAGGGCTGTGCTGCCGCCGTACTTTGTCTCGCTCGTACGTCACACGGTGCGCGGTCTCGTCGTGAATCTCGCTGTCCACGCCACACTGTTTGGCGTGTGCACACTCTTGGATGTCTGCGCGCCACTTCACGCGACGCCCTCTGCTGACCAGAGGGGTGACGCCTGTGCCTCATGGTCTTCTGTGAGCGGCGACAGGGGGCTGTGGCAGGGCCTCCGCCTGCTCTTGACCGAGGTGGGGACCGGCCTACGTCACGGCGGACCGATTCTCTCGTCCACGCTGCCTGATGTGGCCGCAGGCGGGACGGCCACGAGGCTCCCATGGCTGTCGCACCTGAGCTGGGCCACGTTCTTCGATTTTACAATGACGACACGCTTTGCGGCGGTGGGTTATTGGTCGACCTTGGCGATGCGTGTGTGTGCGGTGTGGTGGTGTGTGAGCGGCAAGTGCGGCACCCCGTGGCAGCGCACGAGCCGTGACGCGGTACAGGCGTCCGCCTCCATGTGGCATCGCTTAAGCCCGAGCGGGCTTTTTCTCGTCGGAGCCCTCGGTGCGTGGCACACCTGTACGCGCGAGGCCGTCCTTAAGCTTGCCAAGACGTGGCTCGATGGGAAGCGTGAGGCGCCTGCTGCTGCGGCGCGTCCACCTCCCCACGCCCACAGTCAGCGACCGGAAGGCCCAGACAGTGCTGGGGATGAGCGAGGCGAAGCACCCGTGCCGCCGTGCGTAGCGTCCGCCAGCCGGCTCGTGACGCACGGACTTGTTGGTGTCTGCTACGCGCTCGGCACGTGTGTGCTGCATGGTCTGGGCCTGGTCGTGGTGGACTACACCGTGCGGTGCGTGACGGGCTCCCGTGGCCATCCGCCGGCAACGGGCTTGCCCGACGGTGTGGGCACGGACGGTGCGGCGTCGCCCCCTTTCGTCGCCGTGCTATTCAGTCTGCTCTCTCTCCTGTAGGACTGGTCGCAGAAAAAGCAGGCATACCAAGGCTGCGTAGGCGGTGTCGCCGCCGCACTGTCCGTGGCGCACGGTTTGGCATGGAAGGCGGCGCACAACTCGACTTGTTGCGTGGCTACGGGCGATACTAGCAGAGCTACTCCCTCAACAACAAACAACAGCAAGACATCCCGGACTTTGTTCTTCTTCGACGTCCCCCACCCCTTCGCTCACATCGCACTGACTCTTGACGGAAACCCGAGGTGACCTCCCCAGCCATGTTCTCCAGTAAGTGGCGCGTGATTCCCCCCCCCCCCGTGCTTGTCCTACGGGTGGCTCTCCGTCACGTATGCACACGCAGTGCGAGGGGAGAACCCGGGCACACGGCACAAGGGTGCCAACAACGATCGCCTCTCTCACTCCCTTTGCCTCGCGCGCATTTTTCTTTTCCTTCTTCTTCCCTGGCAACCTTCTTGTTCCCTTCTTTCTTCTCTCCCTCCTCACTTCATTTCTCTCTCTCTTAAGTAAATATTTAATCCGCTCACCTGGACCGTGAAGTCAATACCCATTATCACCCTTGGTGACTTCCTTTTGCCTTCTTCTTTTCTTCTCTCGTTGTGAAGCCCTCCACCTCTGCATCGCACAGTCAGAAGTGCACGCAAACGCAAAGGAAAGAAAGCGCACAAGCGTGAAACATCAAGGAAAAAAAGGCGAAACACAGTCGTAACGAGAGCGTCCGCACACCGCCATACCCTCTCTCCCCGGCTGTCAGTCTCTGGGTCTTTCTTCACGGAAAGCCGCCTTACCTCCTTATTACTTCGCACTTTCCCAATTATCATGTACAAAGCTCACGTGCTTGTCGTCCTCGCGTTGCTGTGCGTGTGCGCCGCTGTGCCCGCGGCACGTGCGGACACATCAGGCTTCGTCACCCTCTTTGGCTCGCGCTTTAGCGGTTCGGCGTCGGCCTTTACCCAATCGAATGTGGATATCAGCCGCACCAACGCCGAACGGCTGTGCGCGGATCGCGGTGGTGTGCTCCCGACGGACCGTGGTGCGACCAGCCGCTCTCAGCTCGAGCAGGTATCCATCTTAACACCCTGCGCACCCGACGTGGAGAATGGTAGCCCCACCGGCAAGTACAAGAACTGCCTTGGCTTCTATACGGCCGGCACTGCCCAGCCAACGATAGCGGACGGCAGTTGCGCGATGACGGAGCGTGTTCGCGAGCTGACCCCTAATGCTGGCAGGGACACCCTGACGGACTCGGACTGGGACACAGGTTGCAACTACCGCTGGAACGTGGGTTGGTACGACCGCTTCACGTACGCGGGCGAACCTGGCACTGGCGTGTGGAAGAGTACCTGGGGGCACATCAACACCGGGTTGGCCATCACCTCGGTGGCCACACTCGGCTCATCTAATGTGTTTACCCGCAGCATCTACGTGGACGGCGCCTTGAACGGGTACACGGACGACCACCTGTGGAATCTGTCGCATCAGTGTGCACCGGATGGTAGCGTCTACAACCCTGCCTGCATCCCGCCTCACGGCTACTTCTACCTCATGGCGGGGCGGAAGCAGTTGTACGGCTCCACCATCGGCTACTCGGTCCGCGTGGATGTGCCTGAGGTCTACAACACCAACTACCCTTACACGCGCAACAACGTTGTGCTGGTCTGTGAGTACCAGGGCACTGAGACGGACTTCTTCCGCTCCACCACCGCGCAGCCGCAGCCCGCGTTCCGCCAGGGCTGGAAGGACGAGACATGGGCACAGAAGAACTGGTGGGTGATCTTCCTCATTGTCGCTATCATTCTTCTCGCGCTTATTCTCACCATCGCGATTTACTGCGTCTGCACGCGTCGCCAGCCGCCAACGGGACCACTGCTGCACAGCTTGGTTGTGCGCGAGCGTGACGGCCACGGCTACATTGTCGTGGACGACGAGGAGGATGACATGGCCGATGTGAACAAGAACCCCTTGAACCCTGCCAACTCGGGGTACCCTCAGCCGAACACGCTCTACCCGGACGGCGCCGCCGGACAGAACAACGGTAACAACGTGCGCTCGGGATTTGGATTCAATCGCAATGCGCAGCCGCAGCACGATGACCCCGGCAACCACATGGCCCCGGGCTTCTACAACAACGGCAACAACATGCAATACAACCCGAATGGGAATAACGGCAATCAGATGCCCGCCGCGATGAACATGGACATGCCAGGTTATTCCACCGAGCCGCCACCGGCCGAGCCCGAGGCGGCGCCCGAGGCGGCGCCCGAGGAGGACGGTGAGCTGTCCAAGGCACCCAGCGCACTGAGCCGCCGCCGCAGCTCCCGACGCGGGAAGGGACGTGCGGCCTCGCAGACGTTCAGCGAGGTGGACCTTCCGCAGGCAGGTGAGATCGGCGAGGACAACGTGGAGTTGTAGGACCGAACCGCACTGCGTGCCTGTCCCAACGCCGAGGGAGACGAAGAGCGTAGGGAGAACGAGAAAAGAATAAAGAAGAAAAAAGACAGCGAAGCAAAAAAAAAAAAGATTGGGGGGGGGGGGAAGCCACCGCACACCAAAACAACGACGACAACAGAAAAGAACCAAGAAAAGAAGTCCGGAGAGGCAACGAACCTGAAGGTTGTGTGGGCAGCAAACAAGCTCTTTGCTCTCGTCGGGACGCCGTCCTCCTTCTCTTTTCCCCGCCTCTCCGCCTTTCTCGATACGTGGCGCGACGCTTACGCAAGTGAGCTTTCTACGCTGGGTGTTGGCACTTTTTCCCCTCCGCACGCTTGACTGATGTTTTTTTTTTGTTTGGGTCTTTTTTCTCATTCTTTATTGCTCTTCCTCGGCGTTCCTCATCTTTTCTCTTCGATGTCATCATTTCTGAATTTTCTGCCCTCTTTTTCTTTTCTGTGCTCCCTCCCTCTTCGCGCCCAATCGCTTCCTCGCTCCTTCTCCAATGGTGCCACGCCCGCCAGCTCGCCATGCGCGACGGTTGTCGTGGCTGCGGAAGGGGAGAAGGGAGGGGAGGGAACGGAAAGAACGAGTGTGAAACAGCTTAAACATGTACTTACCACACACACTCTCACCTGAAGCAAAGAAAAACGCCCGAGAAAAGGAGCCGAAGGTGTCCTCATGGACAACAGGAACGACGTGACGGTGGCGCCAGCCATCTTCACCCACACAGCGACCAGGATCCTTTCTGTGTCTTCTTCTCGTTTCGTCCTTGCGCTTTTTCTTTTTTTTTCTCTAACCCGTTTTCTTTCTTCTCTTTTCTTTGCTTTTGTCCCAGGAAATGCTCCTTTTTTGTTTTTGTTTTGTCTTTACCTCGTGCTGTCGTTGTTGATGAGTGGTGCTCATCCCGCTTCTTCCTAAAAGTCGTGCGATACGTGGGCACTGTGCACATCATGCTACCCACTCAAGGGAAGGGACCACTCGTCGTGTGAAGGAGCCTAGGCTGTGTTCTTTTTTCTTTTCTCCTTTCCTGTTCGTTATATCTCCTGTTCCGTTCTGTTTATTCCATCATTTCTATACAACTGCACAGGCGCCAACACGTGACCAGGAAAGTGAACACGATGAACGATAGAGAGGGAGGAAGATGGACGCAGTGCGCTTTGCAGCCCCTCCAAAAAAAAGAAAGAAAACGCCAGCTGGCCTCTCCTTCCTTCTTCTTCTGTAGGCATACCAACCTGCCTTGAGGATCGAGGGGAGATCGAGAGAGAGAGAGAGACTCTAACGCTGGAAAGATGCCAGGTGGTGAAGGCGCGCACACACGCATGCACGCAGCCCTACGCTTTGTGTGGCATGGACCATTCACGATGGGCAATGATAGGTGGCGCCGCCCAGTCGCGGCGCACACGTTGTCCCATGGTACGACGGACCGACACTTCCTGTTCACCTCTCGTTGTGATCTCACTCCATACTCCATACTTCTTGTCTCCTCAATGAACGGGTGCATCGACTTCTCGCCTCGTTCTGTTTTTCCTCGTCCGCACTCTCGACTCTCCACGTGCACTGACACTCTCTCTCCATCCAGTCTAATATATTCGTCTTGCCCACCGACACCGTTGCCTCAGTCTCACACGGCAAACAGACAAAAAAAAAAGGAGAAAAGAGAAGCCCCCCAGCTATCCACCTCTTTCTGTACATAGCTCAGTCTGGGAGACGTGACAGCACTGAGCGTCGCGTTTTCTTTCTTTCTCTCTTCTTTTTCTTTTTCCTGGCACAACGTCAAGGGCGGAATTACAAACCACACCTTGACGCCTCTGCGTGACTTCCTTCCGTTGCACCGCACACCCACCCCCGTTTGACTTGCACGTGCGAACTGAGGTGCCGTGGCTTTTGTGACTGTCTACAACGAAGAAAGATGCGTGTTTCCGCGACACTCGTGCTTGTCGCTGTCGTTGCGGTGACGCTTCTGTGCACGTCGGTCAGCGCAGGCGACTTCCGATACATCCCGGTGCTGCAAGTGACGGCGCAGGCAGACCAGAGTGGCTGTCAGTATGTTGTCGAACAGAAGTGCCGCGATGCGGGCGCGTACATCGCCGCCGACGTGACGGACAGTTTGAAAACAGCTATTGGCAACGCCGTGACATCAGCTGGATTCACCGGCGAATGGTTCACGTTCCTCGGCGCCGACACGCTCATGGACGGTAACACCATCCTCGACTACAACCGAAGCGCCAAGCCCCTTCCGTTGTGCACGCCCGACACGGAGGTCCTCAAAGCCTCCGGTGAGAACGGCGCGATCACTCCTAACAAGGGCTGCGTGTGGCGCTGGAACACGGGGCGGTGGCGCTACGTGGAGGACATCTACTACCCTGAAAGCGCCATTTCTTACCTTGGCACGAATGCGTACACGTACACGGGACTGGGCTTCGGCGTCGCCTTCATGACAGGCAACTCGTTCCGAGTGATGGCGGACCTTCCGAACGAGTTTCCTACGCGCTTCAACTACCAGGACACCGCGACCCAGATTGCACCCGACTGCACATCCAAGGATTGCTATCTGCGCCCCAACTTCTTCCAGGGACAGCAGCTCATGGCCGTTGGCAATGGCGCGGACTACGCGTGGTCCGATGGGCGCTCACAGGGCGGTTACCCGTACACGCAGATTGAGGGCACCTACGTTTACGACCAGAACTTCGCGAGTGAGGTGACCATCAATAGCGGTGAGGCTGCGACGCTGAACAAGCACATCGCCGTGTGCATCATGTACGCGCCGGTTGCGGCCGACAAGGAACTCTACGACACTTCAAGCAAGCTGCAAGAGCTGTGGTGGGTGATCTACCTGGTCTTCGCCTTCTTGATCTGTCTGGTTGTCTTCATTGTGGCTGCCTGCTGCCAGGAGCGCGAAGACATGGACGAGCCGCCGGAGGATGCGCCTGAGTGGGCGCGCCAGGACGTGGCAGGCGTTCAGCGCTCCAAGGTGTTTGTCAGTCAGCGGAACATGCAGAGCAAGGCGGATGACTACAGCGATCCCGAAAAGTACGAGGAGATGGACCCCGTCAAGTCGACGAACCCGCTGCTGGGCCCCGGCGGCCGCCGTGGAAGTCGCCGCCAGAGCACGCAGGCGGGTCCTGATGGAGCGAACCCTGACTACTACCCTGTCAACACGATGAATCAGGGTGCCTACCCTACAGATTCCGGTTACAACCCCGGCTACAACCCTGACTACAATCAGGGCTATGCCCCAGTGCCTCAGAACAACAACTGGGTGTGATCCCCCCTCCCCTCCACTCGTCAACCAGCGACAGCGCGCATATCTGGTTGTCGTTGTGTTTTTTTTGTTCTCTTGGTCCTGCTTCCGGAATGCTGTGTAAGGATTTTGGTCATTTTTTTTTTTTGCTTAGGTTGCGTGCCGCCCCCCACGCTGTTCTCCACCTCCACGTCTTTTTCTTTCTTTCTCCTTTATTTTCTTTGTTTTGTTTTCATCTGCGCGATTGTTTCCTTTCCACCACTGCCTCATGCCCTTTCTTTTTACGTTTCTCTTTTTTTTTTCCTCGAAGATGTTCATACTAGGGAAAAGGAGGAGGCGAGGTACGTGAATAAGGGGAAGATGAAGAAAAAAAAGCAAAGGTGAGCTCGGCTTGTGCCTGTTGGACACACACACGCACACAAACAAACAAACACGCTAAAACAGATGAGAAACACGGATAAACGCAACGAAAGCACTCACTCGCCCGCGTGTCATCACACACGCATGCAGCAGCAAGAGGGCGGCCTGTTCCCTCCTTTTTCCTCATATCGCTCCTCTCGCGTTATATGGATTCGTTGTTTTTTTCCTCAATCTGTCTGAGGCAAAGCGTGTGTGAGTTATTTTGCCTTCCGCGGCTTATACTGCACCCGGTCGCGCCCCTCACTTGTGAAGTAAACAAACACCGTATTTGCTTCTCGTTGGACGAAGTATGTATTCCCTTTTTTTTTCTTTTCTCTCTCCCTTTCACCTCTGTCCCTGGCTGCACCCACCACTATTGTCGGCGTTCTCTCCGGCTTGGAGCCTTCACCGGTGCGCGTGTGTGTGAGGCACCGGTGCCGTACTTCTCCCCACAACGTGCGCTCCTTTTTCTTCTTTTCTTTTTTTCAAGACGTGAAAGCGTCTCTGTCTCTCTGTCTCTCTGTGTCTACGAACCGAAGTGCCTTGAGTGGACAGGCGTTGAACAGTACAGTAAGCGTGCCACTCCCAGAAGAGGCACTTCGCCTGCTGGATCAGACGAACGAAAAAGGAAGTGAAAAAGAACAGTAGCCACAACGGCACCGCTTACGAATCGACGGCAAATCACAACAGATGCACATTCGTTGCTAGAGGGAGGTGACCAAAGGAGAAAGCAACGAAACAAAGAAAAAAAAACATGTCTCAGCGGAGAAAGCAACCTCATTCTTCTTGTCTTTTTTGCCCTTTTCCTTCTTGACAGTGCGTATCTTGGCGGTGCACTGCGTTGTGCTACACACACGACTGCCAATGATTCGTGCGGCTGAGAATGAAAGAACTGTTGTTTGTCTTTCCGTGAGAGTTATGTGCATATACATACACAACGAAGGCGAGCACCAGAATGCTTGAAAGTGAGAATACCTTTGACTACAAATGCAACGCAGAGGCACAGCCTCGTGCGGAGTGCTCGGGCGAGGAGAAAGCATCTCTCTCCCTTTGCTGTGGCCCGAGTCCGGACGGCGCACGCGCCGCCACACTGTTGCGCGTGCGCGAAATCGCGGGGTCACCGCTGTTTTTTTTTTTCGCGACGTGTGTGTCCATCCTGTGCAACGGCGTGGTGCACGACACACCCGCGGCTCTGCTTGCAGTACGCGCGGGTCACCGCTGACACGATGGCAGACATCCCCCCAAAGAAGGGCACCCAAGCTTCCCATCGGTATTCCTTGGGTGCCCTGGCTTCACATCACACACGCACACACGTGCACCGCCTGGCTCGCTTCACACATTGGCTCCTTCCCCTTTCTCCCTCTCTGTCCCGTCACCACCGGCTCTTCCTTTTTTGTTTCGTGTTGCACTGACACCGTGCACACTTTCAAAAAAACACGCCATAGCTACGCGTAAGTTCATTCAATCGCTGATAGAAGCCGTGCCCTAAGAAGAACGAAAACAAAGGCCGGTACGTCACGAACACGGTCGTTTAGTGTCCGTCCGCCTCCTCTCCCCCTCCCTCCTTCCCCGAAGCTTTTCTTCCCCTGTGTACCCACCCTGTACGCCGCGAAGTCAGCGTTCGTTTGCATACTCTACGTAGTCTGCTGTCTGTGCATAAATTGTACGGTTGAAGTGACGCTTCGGTTTTTTGCTTCTCTTATTTCTCTTTTTTTTCTTTTTTCCCCCTTCCGCAGCCTATTGCGAATAGTGGGAGATGCGTACCATGTCGGCATGTCGCTGGTTGGTGCTGGCCGCACTTGTCGTGGTCCTCCTGAGCCGCTCTGTCGTGCGTGCGGACGACGATTCCGTTCCGTATCGCTACATTCCTGTCTTGAATATTGTCGCGCTCAGCGACGCGGATGGCGGGTGTGCGTACACGGCGGAGCAGCTGTGCCGTGCGTCAGGCTCGTACCTCCCTGGCGATGTTTCCGTGAACATTCACACTAAGATTGCTGAGGTTGCCGGCGCTGCGCGTTCGGGGACCTGGTACAGCTTCCTCGCTGCGGACACGTTCGTCGATGAGAACTACATGACGCAGCGAAACAGCAGCATTACGCTGCCTCCTTGCCCTCGCGCACTGGGTGATCCGTATTCCACTATCAATGACCAATCCCGCTTCAGCACGCCGTGGTGCATCTGGCGCTGGCGCAGCGGACGTTGGCTCGACGTGACAGACATCAATTACGCTACGAAGCCAACCGACTTGGAATCGCAGAACTTGAACATCTACGCCAAGGGCCCAGGCTACGGCGTCAGCTTTGCGTACGGCAATTCCTTCTCAACTGCAGGACCCATCGGCGACCAGTTCCCCTACTACTTCAACGCGGGCGGCGTGACTCCGACGTCGAATAACTGTGGGTCATCGAAGAATTGCGCGTCTCGCCCTGGGACGGCGACGGCGAAGCAGCTGATGGCCGTGGGGGAAGGCTCGAAGTTCACGTGGACTGATACGAACGTCCAGGGCGGTTATGTCTACCAGCGTCTCGGACTTCCCTTCGGCGAGGCGCTTACCTCTTCAACAACCGCCACGTTGCTTGCCCCTTCCAGCAGCGTCATCAGCGAGCAGTTGACAATGTGCATCATGTACGCCCCCGCGCGCTACGACAAGGAACTCTACAATACGTCCAGTCAGCTGCAGAACCTGTGGTGGGTGATCTACCTGGTTATCCTCTTCGTCATCTGCCTGGTGATCTTCATCGTGGCCGTCTGCTGCCAGGAGCGCGAGGACATGGACGAGCCACCGGAGGATGCGCCTGAATGGGCTGACCAGGAGGCTCGCAGCACGCAAAAGCCGAAACGCGTTGTCAGCCAGCGCTCGTTCCGCCAGCAGCCCGACGACGACGACTACTACAGCGACGGAGACAAGTACGAAGAACTGGATGAGGGTGACAGCGGCAATCCTCTGGCTGGGCGTCGCAGTTCTGGGAGTGTGTCTTGGCAGTAATTTTGCGCTGTCTCGACAATGGTTTGCCGACATTAGAACGCGTTGATGATGTGCTCGATTTTTCTTTTTGTTTTTCCTTTTCTTTGTTCTGTCAGCCCCCTTTTTTTTTGTCTTTCCTCTCTGGTGGCCCAAGCGCGTGCGTAGGTGTCCCCGACAGACTCGACGAGGGCGTCCTCTGATCATTCTTTCCTTGTTGCCCATGTCGTGCCTATGGCGTCCATCGCCACCACCGCTGATGCTTGGCTTGCTTTTGGAAAGAGGGGCCAGAACCTTCATTCATGGGTGCGTGTTGCACCTCCCCCCATCGTCGAGCTATGTGCCTCTCTCGTTTTCCCTTTGTTTTTTTGTTTCTTTGCTAGTACTCGTGTACTTCTTTTTTTTCTTCCTCGTTTGCTCGCCGGCGCGCCGTGCTCGCTGATTTTCCGCGACGTTCTCCTGCGGCTGCCAACCATTTAGACGTCAGACAACACGCGGTCTCGAGATGGTGCCGTCCAGTTGCGGCTGGTCTCTGCCTCTCTCTCTCTCTTTCAAACATTCTTACTGGCCGCAAGGACCGCCACGGCGTGCGGCAAAAAGATGCTGTGATCTTGTGGCCATCACACACAGAGAGGTGACAAAAACATGCACCCTCGCCATCGGCCTCTGTTACACGCTATTTCTCCGTTCTTATTTGTGGTTGTTAGTTTGTTTTTGTGGGACACGACACCAGACAGTCGAACTTACTTATTCTTCTGTCCAAGAGAGAGGGAAAGAGGTGTGGGAGAGACGGCCTCTGTGGCGACGACCTGCTCTCTGTGAACACTGATGTTAGCCAACAAGAGAACAGGAAGGCAGGAGAGTTGCATGTGTGTGATAGAGAGAGAGAGAGTGGAAACTGCACTGAACAGCCCCGCCCTGACGCGGTGCGTCACGGCAAATCATACCCCTCTCTTCCTTTGTTTCACATGCGACACACTAGAGAGAGCGCGGGGCAACATGTCACTATCACCCCAGTTGCTTTTCTTTTTTTTTTGTTTCCTTCATCCCCCCATTCACGTGCTCTGTCCGCTCAGCGTTCACTGTCATCGTCACCGACATTAGCGCCGTTCTCCGAACTGCGTGGCGGTGGTGTGTGGCACCGTGTGACAGCAGCCACGCACCAGAGTGGCACAGGCCGTGTGTGGAAAAAAAAATGAAGTAAGAAGACACGACAAGAGGGCACGTACAAGGGAAAACGCATCCATGAAACACCATTTGACCCTCTGCGTCTTTTTTGTTTTCCCTTTCTTCTTTTTATGTTACTCCCCGGCTTCTCTTCTTCTTTTTTTTTCTCTCTTGGCTGACGTGCCGCTCTGTCTCGACGAGTGTCGACGTGTAGAGTCGAGGGACTATTGATGAAACGAGAAAAACCCCACACAGCCCCTTTGTCAAATCTTCTGGCTCCTTACGTTTCCAATGTTCTCTTTACTTGTTCTTTTTTTCTGTTTCCTTCGCTGATTGATGAGGATGCTGTTGTTGTTGTTGTGTGCACTTCGCACTTTTTCTTCTTCTTTTTGTGAGCAAAATCATCCTTTTGTTTTCTTTTTTTTTTCTCGTGCTACGTGTGTTTCCCTCTTTCATTCCGCTTCCGTTGTGTATCGCCTTCTTTGGCCCGTTTCGCACTCATCTCACTCGCTCGCGTTGCGGAGCAAGACTGACTGCCTCATGGAGAAGAAGAGTATGTGCAAAGACCTTTTTCTTTCCATGTTTTCTGGGAGCGCAGAGGATCGATGAACTTCGGCAGCAGAAGCAAACAAAAAAACACAGAATAAAAAATGAAGAGCCAATAGCTGAAAGCACAGTGTTGATACGCGCCGGACGGTACGCAGCATTATTGGGGCTCACCATCGATGAGTCCTCACAAAAGCCAGAGTTGTGGCTCACCCTGCGGCAACGAAAACTGGGTGGCACGTGTGCTATGTCACACCCCATGACACTTCGCGGAGTGCGCCTCCCCCTTCCGTTACACCTTCTCGCTTCCCTCTGCGTCGCCTGGCTGGGCGGGGATGACGGGAGGAGGCGTGATGATGGTGCCAGCAATGCGACTTGTGGGGACCTCTCCCAGGTCCCACCTGCTCAGCACGTCGTCGATCCAAAAACTCTTCCCCACTCGACCTCCTCCCCCCCCTTTCTCCACACCTACATGTTCACACGTGCCCTTTGTGCGTTTGCCTGTTTTTTTCTTTTTCTTTTTTTCGCGCAGAGCCGAGGTCGCATACCTAAGGCTCTTTTCCTTTTCCACTCTCGCCGTCGTCGGTGGCGGGACTGCACCGACGTTTGCTGTTGTTGTTGGTTGCCCTGTGGGTTCCGTGTGCCACGCGTTACCCCTTCTGATCTTTCTCTTTTCCCCCTCACTAATTTCACTCAAAACAGCCTTTTTTTCTTCTTCTTCTTCGTTTGCTCATTATATATAGTTATCACAGCTTCTTGTGCGTATGTCTTCTGCCGCGTCGAAAGGGGCGGCAGGCCCGTTATACCGACGGGCCGAGAAGCTCCGACTGTACCGCACATTGCTCAAGGGTGCCTACGGGTTCCCAATGCGTTCCCGACGTGACCTGGTAACGGAGGAGGTCATGAGCACATTCAGAGATCCCCACAACGTGGCACTCACTGAAAAGGAGATTGATTATCGACTCGTGCTGGGCTGGGAACGAGCGGCGGCCATTCGCACGTACGCGGAAAACATGCACTGGTTCCACTCCCGTGACGAGGTGACCAAAGACATGCTTCACTTCTCTCAGGAACGCGACCGCAAGCGTGAAGAGGAGATGCGGCGCTTCAACGCAGTCGGCCAGGCGTCCAACCGCAAGGCGGCCGAAGAAGTCTCAGAGTTCAAGTCGACGTACTACAACGTGCACCCCGACTACCACAACAAGATTGGTAATCAACCGCTCACCCACTCGCGGGATATATGGCGTGCACGTGGGCAGTACGGCTCCGATGTCGGTGGACCACGGCAGAAGTTCTTTGTTCGCCGGTTCAAAGCCATGTTCCCCCAAGGTTGGTGAATGGCTTCACGTCTTCTGTTATTGCTCTCTGTTCTCCCTCTTTCTCACACGCACGCACTCCCTCTTTGCGGATTACGTTCCTCACGCATCACTGATGCACGCAGACACATCACAGACAAAAAAAAAGAAGACAAACTGACAAAACACATGTCGATGCGGGCGCATCAGCCACCACAACCCCAAGAGCCGTGGCTGAGGGGCAGCGCACCTCAGCAGTCACCGGATGGTAGAGACAACGTTGCCGTTATGGTGTTTGCTGAGTGTGCATATATATATTTGTTTGTGTCGGTGGTGACCGTATTGCTCTGCCTCTTGTGCCTCGCCCTTCTTTCCAGTTTTTCGCCCCACTCATTCCCATGCGCGCGTGTTCAACGACTCTACCGTTTCAGCCCTCTGCCCCCTCAACGACTATCCTCTCTGCTTTTCTTGCTCTCATACCTGGTAGCTGCGCCTTTTTGTTTTCTCTTTTTGTTTTTCCCCTCCCGCCGTGCGCTTCGCTTGCGCACGTTATCCCCTCCTTTTTTTTTCCTTCTTCTCGAGTCATGTCGTCGGACGTTGGCCCGAGCACCGGCCCGGTGGTTATGCTGGTTGTGGGCATGGCAGGTACCGGTAAAACGACACTTGTTCACCGCGTTCAACACTACGCCGCGGACATTGGCAAGCGCGCGTACTTTATCAACCTGGATCCCGCCGTGCGTCAGGTGCCATACAACGTCAACATTGACATTCGCGATACAGTGAACTACACGGAGGTGATGAAGACGTACCGTCTGGGCCCCAACGGCGCCATCATGACGTCGCTCAACCTTTTCGCCACCAAGTTCAATCAGGTGGTGGAGCTGCTGGAGCGGCGTAGGGACTCGTTGGACTGGATCATCGTCGATACGCCTGGACAGATAGAGGCCTTCACGTGGTCAGCCTCTGGCCAGCTCTTCTCCGAGGCACTGATGGCTGCTTTCCCAACGATAGTGCTCTTTGTCGCAGACACCACGCGATGCGCCAGCCCCCAGACCTTCATGTCTACCATGATGTACGCGAGTGGGATTATGCTTAAACAGCAGATTCCTCTGACGGTCCTCTTCAATAAGATCGATGTGGTCACCGCGGAGGCTGTGATGTCTTGGATGAAGGATCATGACGCACTCGAGGAAGCGGTTGAGGCCAGTGAGCGTGAGACGTCGAGCGCGGTCGCGAGTGGCGGTGGGGCCGGCGGGGCTAGCGCCGTGTACAACGGCAATGGATCGGCGGCGGGGGGTGGCGGAGGCTACGCTGTCTCTCTCGCCCGTTCCATGGCACTGTTCCTCCACGAGTTTTACGAGACGATCCCATGCGCAGCAGTATCTGCCGCGTCTGGCGCCGGCATGGACGACTTCGCCCAGGCGGTGGAGAAGGCACGTGAACAGGCTGTCGAGGACATGCGGCGGCGTGCCGAGGTTGGTGAACAAGCGTTGAAGGATAGTGAGGCTCGTCAAGCACGGCGGGCCAAGACATTGGCGCGCGACATGGAGGAGGAGGAGCAGAAGGAGGCAAAGAAGGACCCTGACACGGATCAGTCATCGTGAGTTTGCTAGCGAAGACCCTCCGTCTTTCTGTCGCCGCTTCCGTCAACAGTCATGTGCTTCTTTTCTTTTCTGTTATTAACATCGTATAAACGAGTGCTGCACGGTCGTCACTCGCGCGCACTTCCAATCGTACAACCAATTGCTGCTGTTGTCGACGTGCACCTCAGTGTGTCTCGCGTTTGTTGATGGGTGTGTCTGTGTACATGCGTGGATTGCCGTTGTTGTTTCTGGCTTCCTTCCCAGACGCACTTTCGTCTGTCGTTCAGCTGTGTCCACCTCTCCTTTGCACACACACACACACACACACACACGAACACACTCCAACTTACTGTTTCACCCGCGTTGGTGGCGCAGACAACAGCCTCTGTCGCCACTGCGGCCACAACCGCGTACCCAGCATACCACACGAACGCACCTACATCTCCCTCTCCTGTCTCGTCTCATCTCGTCTGACTTGGTTTTGCTGTTGTTGTTCATTTCCACTCACCCCCTTTTTTTCCTTGTTGTCGAGCTGTAGAAGAGGTTGCTTGGGTGCTCTTCCGTCCCTGCCCCCTTCGCTTCGTCTAACCACCACCCGTGCCTCAGCCATCACAGTCAGCAAGGGGAATACAATTTCTCTCTCCCGGCACACGCGCTCCTCGCTTTTGGCTGTTCGCGAGTCATTGCGCCTTCTTTTTTTTGTTTGTTGTTGTTCACCCTGGCGCGGCCACTCAGCACGGACCGTCACGCGTCTCCCCCGTCTGTTTTCTAGCCCGCTCTTCACTCCTCCAGTTCGCTTTTTTTCTTTTTCGTTCTGTGCCCATTCATCGTGCCTTTCCACACACCCACACACGCACACGCACACACGCACGCACGCACACCATGTCGTTCCTTATCACCGAGTGGGTCACTGTCCTCAGCAGCCAGGGAATGTTCCTGATGGTCAACACCGGCTACCCGAATGGCGAGCAGTCGCAGATTCTGTACACACTGCCTACTGTGGGCTCGTGGTTCAAGCAGTACTGGTACGTGCTGTTCGTTCTCATCCTCTTCATCGTTATCTGCCTCGTGACACTCGTGCTCTCCATTGTCCGCTGGAGACGGTTGGTCGGGCTGCGTAAAGAAGGCACCTTCGCGGACGAAGACCATCTGTACACAAGCGCTGGTGTTCGTGACCGTCGTAGCGACTCCGCACTCATCGTGCGATCAATGTCAAGGGCAAGTTTGGCAGGTAGCAACCGTAACCGAAGCGCCAATGACGACAGTGATAGCGATTCAGATAGCTCATCATCATCATCGGACAGCGATTCTTCCTGAGAAGTCCACCACGCGCGTACACCCACAAATAACAACACGTTAACGTTGGTGTACATGTGCACACACCCACAGCTGCCGCGCACGCCTTCACATACCGTCGACTCCCAGGCACACGGCACACTCACACACGGCTCCCACTGATCGGCGGTGTAGGGAATCTCTGCTTTCTTTTTATCCTCTCTATAGGCGCGCTCCACCTTACCCAACATGTCAGGACGACGCACACCAGGGGGTACTTCTCTCATCCTTTTTTTTTCCGGTTGTCTGTTTCTTGTTTTGTTTTGTTTTACCTTTTCACTCGCAGTGAGGGCACTGTTGGCTTTTTGTCCCGTGGACACAAAAATCAGCTTCATCGTCCCCCTCGCCCTCTTTCCACTCAGAGAAGGAGAGAGAGAGAGAGCGCGAGGAAGTAAGACACACAAGCGGTGCGTTTCTCGGTGCCGTCCTCCCGTACACACATACGAGAAAGCAATCACCATGTGCATACCGGTGGAGGGCTTCACTGCCACTCTTTCCCGTGGGGTTTTCCTTTTTTTTCGTGGCACACGCCCCAGAGACAGAGAAAGGAAGAGGTAGCAGCACAGTCCGGTTGAGGATTGCGCTAACCGCGGCGCAGACCACTTCTCACCGTGTGGCATCGTTTAGACAGAACGAACACTCCTTCTCACCCACACGAAAGCAAACAAAAAACAACAACTCCAAAAAATAATAATGTGATCATGTGCCTTGCGAGTGCACGTGCGCACGTCACCCTTGTCCAACTAACGAGAGTGAGGGTCGACTGGCGGGAAAAAAAAAAAAGGGTGTCTGCCTCTCTGGTGAGCCACTGCGTCATGTAGAGTCTAGTCTGCTCTTTCGCGTGATAACCCGCATTGCTCTCACCTTGTTTCACCGTCGCACCCTCTTTGTCTAGAACTGCTTCGCCGGGGCTGCTTTGCACATGGCTCGCCCATTCTTTAGTACACCCCTTCACGCAGTCGCGACAGCCAGTGTGCGTCTGGGTGTGGTGGCGGTGGCGGTGCGCGTGGCGCTCCATCCTTCTCGCCTTTTGTAACGAGACGCACTGTTCTCCCCCTTCTCTCTGTCTTCTCCTTTCTCGTTCTCTGTCTGTGTCGCTGCTGCAGGTCCTTTCCGTCTCATTTGTGTTTCGCATGAACGTGATTTCTTTCTTCCGGAGGAGAGACCATCCACTGGCCGACATCGACACTGAAGAGACACACGGGCCCGCACAGCCCTCCTCTTCATCATCACTGTCAAACTCTTCTGCGCAGCACCGAGTACTGACTGACCAACCTTTGCGTTTTCCGTTCGCCACCGACCTGGCTGCCCCTTCCCTATGCATAGCAGTCGCCGTTATTTTCGGCGTGGGCGCAGCGAGCGGCTACTATGCATGGCAACCACTTCACCGCTGGCGTGTCCGTCGCTGGCAGAACCTCGCGCGACGTCGGGCCGACCCTTTGCGGCTGTTGCCCTTGCAGGCCTGCCGCGGGCTACGCGGGCAGCTGGGCCTACTCATGGGCTGGCCCCGTGCGACACGTAGGTGGTGCCTGCCCTCGCTACTTTTGTCCGGCCCGACCGTGGGGACTGACCATCGTGCGACCGCACAGTGGGGTCAGCGTCTTCTGCGTCGGGTCTACCGTGGGACGCTGCACGCGCCGCTACTTCAGTGGCATGTCCTGCCTTTGCTACCGTGTGCCCCGCTTCACGTGACGTTCGCCCGCGACAAGAGTGAGGCCTCCACGGGCGGCTCAGGCGCCGGCAGAGACACCTGCGATACGGCGCGGTCGGGACTGTGGTTGCTGCAGAAGCAAAGTTTTAATGTGCTGTACAACCCCACTACGCGCGCACCCGTGTGGTGTGGGTACTACTTGACCCCTGACAGCCTCACACGCGCTCGCCAGCAGCCTCGCCTCACGAACTTCTTTGCAGACCACACGGTTCCCAAAGCCAGTCGCGCGTCCCTTGCCGAGATGAAGCACCCGCACTTTGATCGTGGTCACCTCGCCCCGCACGCGTCTGTCGCCTGCACGCCACAGGCTGCCGTGGAGGCATCACTGCTCACCAACGTCGTGCTGCAACACAAGGGCGTCAACCGCGGGGTCTGGAAACAACTCGAACGCCTCACACGTGAGTACGTCCTCGATGTGCCATCCACCGCGCGTCGTGCGCAGCTGTCGCCGCCACCGGCCGCGGCGTCGATCAAACCGCGCCGTGCACCCAAGACGGCCGTGAGGCGGAAACGGACAGCGAGAACAGCGAGCGCAGCACACCGCATAGGTCGTGCACGGGCACCGAAGGCACGCGCGCGTGCCTCAGGGAAAGTCGGGCCTGCGCCAGTGGCGAAGCGTGGGCGAGGACGGCCTCGACGACAACCGGTGTCTCCTGCCGCACCGGCTTGTGCTCTCGGAGCCGCTACTGCGCAGACAACTACGCTGACGGCACTGATGGAAGCCCACACCCCCTACTCGCTCACAGTCGCCACACGTGTTCGGCGAGCACGGCAACACGCACGTCTGCGACGTCTTCCACGCCTCGTCGGCCGTCCCCTCGCGGCGCTGTCGCTGTGGGGTGAGCACTGGTGGCAGGCACGGGCACGTGCGCGACGGCAGAGGCATCACGCCAGTCGTCAGCGGCCTCGACTCGCGGTCTGCGTCGGTCCTCTCCTTCTCGGGGAAGTGTCCCAGACGGGCAGGCGACGAGGAAGACCACCGCTCGGCCGCGCGTCGACCAGCGGCAGTGCGACGGACCCGACCCGCTCAGAGAAGCGTATCCCCGACGCGCTGTTCATGGCTGTCTGGGATCCCGACACGCACAACCACGCCGCCTTTGTCGTACCCAACACAGAGGCTGGCGATGTGCACCCTTCTGACCGACCGCCACGGTCGGCCCGCCGCTCGCCCCGCAACGGTGTCCGTGAGGGAGACTGGACACCGGTGCTGGCGCGCTTCATCGTGGAGTGGGGCGAACTCGAACATCTTCTGACGCGATCCATCGCCGCCCAGCTGAACGAGTCACCCGATGTGGTGGCAAGCTGGCAACTGTTCCCACACCTCCAGCTGCGGCGTCGCTGGCGTACTGTGGGACCTCGTGGAAAGGCTGCGCTGCAACGTGGTGTGGTGAGCGTGGCGGCGCGTGTGCGTGCCTGTGGGGCCGCCTTGCGGAGAACCTTCACCGCGGCGCGTGTGAAGCCGTCTTCGCCGCAACCAGGACCGGTGACACCCGCCGCCTCTCCGGGCACGTCAACGGTATCGCAGACCCCACCACTCGCCACAAACTCTGTTCAAGTCCCTGACACACCTACCATGTAGATCCCTCCCCACAACACTCTTCTTTCTTTTTTCTTTTTGCTACTTTCTGGCTTCATCTTCATCTCATCACCTATTACTGTAGCCTCTTGTTAGATTTTTCCTAGATACCCATCTCAGCTGTTTTTTTTTCTTTCGTCACGACTGCTTGTCACGACGCGAATCACCACTCACCACTGTCGCTCACATCTACTGCATTCGTGTGCATGCATGCTTTATGCCGTGAGCGCAAGCCGTATACGAAGAAAAAAAAAAACAGCATCCGCGCGTCTGGCGTGTGTACTTTGCGTGTATAGGGCACTGTCTCGTGTCCACGCCCGCCCCGCTCCTTTCCCTCCCCCTCATCGCTCCACTGCTTGATGCGCACAACGACACGTCTACAAGGACGCTTCAGCTCCCCCACGCTCACTGTGCTCTCTCTCTCTGTTTTTCCCTCGATGCTGGGTTTCCATGACTCACGCCGAGCCTCAATCATTTGATTTATTCCCCCCTCCCCTCCCCTCCCTCCCTTCGTCGTCTCTCTGGTGCTTATCTGCACACACAAACACAAACATACACGCACACCTCTGCTGACGGCTCGCACGGATGTGTGTGCCCGAAAAACGCATCGCCTCACTGTTGTAGTCGCACACACCCGGAGAGGCACTGCTGCGATCATTCTTGTGCGCGTGTGTGTTCTGCTTTCTCACTGTTTGGTTTGGCTCGTTCTTCTCAGCTGTCGCCACTTAGTGTATCCTAGCTATTTTCGTGTCAGTGAATCACGCGCGCACGAGCCGTTGCCCCTCCTCTGTACGCGTCCACACACACACGCATACACGAACACATACGGTCACAGGTCCTTCCCTTTGACTTGTTCAGCGGCCGTTTCCCTGCTCCCCTCACCAGGCCCTGAATACGCGCCAACCCCGTCAACAAGACGAACGCGCGTATCAGCACCACCCACACGAGCGAGGCCCCGTCAGCCATCACCCTCGCGCACCCCACCACAAGTTGTCAAGCGACTCGCATCCGAAGGGAAAATGACGAACTGGGGCAGCATCATCGCCTCTCTGACCGATTGTATCGAGGGCGTCTCGGGAACAGGCGTCATCTTCTCCAATGAATGCATTGAGGCCAAGATCGTTCCCGTCATCGCCGAGGATGTCATCAACCAAATCTCGACCGTCGTCATTTCAGGCACGAACCCACCACCCAAGAACCGATCATGGAGTCAGGTCAACAAGGGTGCCATTGCCCTCATCGTTATCATGTGCATCGTCACTGTGGCCGTGATTGCACTTGTCGTTCTCTGCGTGGTGTGCGCTCGCCGCGTGACACGGAAGTCGTCCTCGGAGGCATCTGACTCGGAGATGCCCGACGCCGTGTCTAACCCTCTGGGCCGCGAAGCCGTGCAAGGCAATCGCCAGGTGGCGCGGGACGACTACAGCCGCAGCTCCTCTCGTTATGGCGTCTCGACGGAGAAGTCAACCATCGAGGAGGCCTCGGTGGGGCCCATCGACGACTCCCTCTACGCACCGACCTACAGCCACGGTGACAACCCACCAACGCGCGCCGCGGCGCAGACATCACGTGCCGTCCCCGTTGAGAGAACATTGGCACCTGCTCATGGTGGCGGCAGCGACACACAGCGCAGCCACCCACTGTCCGGGTCGCAGCAGCCGCGCTTGTCGAACGCACAGCCAGCTTCGTATCAGTACGCCCCGTCGCAGCAACAACATCAGCAGCCATATACCCAACCGGCGCAAGGGTACCAACAGTGGGACCACTCGTATCCGTCCAGCAGGCCCAACAAGGCACCCCCACCCATGCCCGACGACGACATCAGTGTGTACAGCACCGTTGAGTTCTGATGAGCTGAGAGGGCCTGCAACCTCCCTCCCCCTTCACCCGTGTGAGCACCTCGGCCATCGTGCTATCTGAGTCGTGGTGCAGCTTTCTCTCTCTCTTTTCACGACTCTGACTGTCACGTGAGCCTTACTGACTCTGCAGCCGCCTCGCTTGACGTTGTCAGCAACTCTCTTTTCCTTTTTTTTGTTTGTGCCCACTGACACCCATGTGTACATGGCTCTCATTGATGTGCTCAGTTCTTGTTTATTTATTTTCTCCGTGCCGTTGCAGGTGTTCCGGTCGCCCTGGCGGCGACACACACCTTTCATATCTTCGACACTTCTCCACGCACCACGTGCGCGCGTCCGAGAATGACAAGCACAACGCACAGATCAGGTGGCTCGTCGCCTCCACGTGATCGTGTGGCGGCCGACTCATCGCCCTTCTCTCTTTTCATCCACCAAACACGAAGTTGGTGTCAGGACGACAGAGAAAGGGAGAGAGAGAGAGCACCGATAGCTGCATGGGCGGCATAGTCAAGTCTCATTGTTGTTTCTCTTCTGTTCTTGTGTCCGGGGGACTTTCACCGAGACGGCACACCTGCGTGCCTGCGCACCACCGTAGTGGAGGGATGATCGGCCCGTTTAGAGTCTCCCAGGGCAAAGGCTGAAGCTCACCGCCGGCTGCGCACTGCCTTTCGTTTGTTCATTTACTGTTTTGTTTAGTTTTGGTTTCTTGTTCATCTTCCTTTCATGTTTCATGTTCCCCCTTTTTTTTTGTTGTTGTTGAGCGTGTCTGCGTGAGCAAAGGGGAAGGGCTCCATCTGCGGAGCGGCTTGTTTTTGTTTTTGCTCGGTGTTTCCCTCTTTCCCCCTCCCCTGCAGCGCTCGCTCTATTCTCTTTTTGTTTTGTTTTGTTTCTCCAGCCACCATCACGCTTGCTCGCGGCACTGTTGGGAAGGCTCCTGTTTTTG
Source organism: Wallacemonas sp. TrypX (assembly GCA_030849625.1). NCBI lineage: Eukaryota > Euglenozoa > Kinetoplastea > Trypanosomatida > Trypanosomatidae > Wallacemonas > Wallacemonas sp. TrypX. The sequence continues at coordinate 43,386 of JASANP010001004.1, forward strand.
TGCCTTTGATTCCTTTTTTTTTGTGTGTGTGTGTCCCTCGAGGTCTGAGCAGAGGCGGTGCTGTCCAACGCCACGAGTCTCGTCCTTGAACTTGCTTTTTATGTTTGTTTGTTTCTTTTCCCGCAACCGACGTGCAACTGAAACCTTGACATACGTCTTCCTTAGACGAAACAAGCACCTTCACTCCACTGTTGGCGCCTGTCCGGGTACACCGCACACAGTGTTGTTAACTGCCTATTCACGCTGGCCGTGCTTCTCCCCGCGCTGTGTTAGCCGTTGCGGCTGGGCGTGCGCATGCCCGAAGCGTTGACGTCCCCCCCTCCCCTCCTCTTGCCATACCAACGCGAACAGCTCGCTCCACGTCGTTGTACTCCCGCCTCCCCCGCCGTAGTTCAACTCTTCACTCTTCGTGTTTTCTCTTCCTCTCCTTCTTCCTGTCCGTACGACCTTTACCCGGCCGCAATTATTCGCACTGTGTGTCGACCACCCAGCTCAGTAGCGCTGTAATCACCGCTGAGTCACACATCTGCTTTTTTCTCCATACTTCACCGCTTCAGACGTACCCCACACAGACGCACCCATACGGGTAGAGAACCATGAGCTACGGGAAGCAAGTGCTAGAAACGCCGCTGCCGTTCATAACGCTGCCAGCCGAACTCATGACTGACCCCAAGAACACCAAGGGCATTATGAAAACCTGGCCCATTGCGATGATTATCATCCACATTGTGTTCTTCCTCATCTTTTTAGGGCTTCTTATTCTCAACTTGGTGAAAGTACACCCAGGCAACAAGGACGAAGCGGGCTTCGACAAGCTGCAGGATGATGACGAGCCGACGAGTTCTGACGACGATTCACACAAGTGATATTCCTGGTCACGGCGCTCTGTCTTTTTGTTCTCTCACCACCCTGCACCATCAACCCACTTTGCGTTGTTCTTTTTTTCCTCTGTCCGCCTGTCGTCTCCAGCCCTCTGCTGTGACAAGGAGCTCACATGTGCAAATCAATAATCTCATCACGACTGACCATTGCTCTTTGCATCTACAACCGTCAACAATCCTCCTTGTATAGTTGTCTCTTTCTCTTCTTCTCGTTGTTCGCTCTGTGCGATCATCAAGCGATGAATCTCCTGCCTGTGCGTCCCCACTCAAAGCCAAACACCCCGTGGACTCAGAGTCATCGGCTCGTTGTTTTTCTCCTCTGTTTCTGTGTATGCGTGTGTCGGTGTGCGCGTGTGGGTTGCACTAAAGGGTTGATGTCCTTGTCCCATTCTGGTTGCCCGACGTCCTACGAGTCGTTCCAGTGTGCACGCCGGTGCGTTTTGTCATCGCTCCTGGTCTGGGTGGCACTGTCCGTCCGCACCTATCGATGATCTCACACACACGCACACACAGAGCACGGAGCTTTCTTCACCTTTTCTGCTTCGGATCCCCTCCTCTCCTCCTTTCTTTCATGCTCTCTCGGTGTTTGTTGCTGTTGCTTCTGGTTGTCGCATTTGACGCTGTCGATGCGTCTGTGCTTCACGTCTAGCCTGTGAGCCTTCATGCCTTCCGAGTCATTGCCAGCTT
>JASANP010001005.1:0-45517 GCA_030849625.1 Wallacemonas sp. TrypX
CCAGTACAAGCCGCCGACCGGCTACTGTGTGGTCAACCAGACGCAGTACGACATGATGGGTTGCCCCAGCGACGTCAGCCAGCCGGTGCCGCACTACTGTGACCTGTACCGCACCATGTGCCCCACATCGGCGTGTGGCGACGGGTACGTGCTGAACGCGGTCAACCAGAAGTGCTACCCAGCGGGCAGCTTGGCGAGCGGCGTGTACCAGGTCCGTCTCGCGCAGGTGGTGCACCGCCACGGCGCACGAAACCCTGACCTGCGCTTTAACCAAACGTTCTTCTGCGGTGTGCCGTCGGAGTGCTCGCAGCTCAACAAGCAGGGTCGCGCGATGCTGCGCGCCGTCGGGAGCCACATGCGCACACGCTACAACGATGCCTCCCTTGTCGGGTCCCCGTTCTTCGCGAGCGAGTCGTACAACCGCAGCCTCGTGTACACCCGCTCCACCGATTACGACCGGACGATTCAGAGCGCCAACGCCTTTCTCATTGGCCTCTTCCCGGACGTGGACGCCTTCAGCCCGATTGTCTACCAGGCCAACAAGACCGTGGACTTCCTGCTGACCACCGAGCCGCTGCCGCCTGTCATGGGCAAGCGGTACCTCAACAGTCCATACATGGAGGAAACGCTGAACCCGGTGGTGGACGCCCACTTCACCTGGGAAGAGCTGCAGGCCGTCGCGGCGGAGGCCCACGCCAGTGGTTTGTGCGGCGCGTACGCCGATCGCGTCTTGTGCGTGCTTGGCTTGTTCGACGTCGCTACGTCTTTCCAGGCGACTGGTCGCCTTGCGGACATGCCGCTGCTCACAGCCGCTCTCGATGGCATCATTGCGGTCGACATCGCGTGTTACCGGTATGCCTACGAATACGACGCCGCCGACAAGATGGATGTCACACAAGGTACCATGGCGCAGAACATCGCGCAGACCATCATCGCCAACATGAACGCGTACCAGCTGCAGCCATCGTACAAGATGTTCGAGTACAGCACACACGACAACCTCGTGGCGCCGTTGGGAGTGACCCTCGGCGACCAGTCCAATGAGACTATGCTGCCTCCCTTCGGTGTCACCTACTCCTTCGAGCTGCTGCAGGACACCGGCGACGACAGCTTCCACGTCCGCGTTCTCCGTGGTCACCCCTCCGAGACGGGCGCCAACACGTACGCGTACGTCGATGACAACTTCCCGATGCGCTGCATGGACGCGAACAACCAGGTGTACCTGGCGAACAACAGCGTGTGCAAGCTGGCCGACTTTGTGCGTCTGGTCGACTCGATGCAGCCCAAGGAGCCAGAAGGCTACTGCCAGATCCCGCAGAACCAGTACGACAAGATGGACTGCCCCGCGACTGTCGACGATGGCCGCCTCGTGCCGTACTACTGCTGGATCTACCGCACGGCGTGCCCCAACACGGCCTGCGGAACAGGTTACTTCCTTGGAGATGACATGCAGTGCTATCCAAACAGCACATCAGCACCCATTTAAGAGGGTACGCGCGCTGTCGACGTGTTTACCCTGTTGCGTGTGGTGCGTTAGCGGCACGTAAGGAAGAATCATCGTTTTGTTTCCCCATAGTTTTTTGCGAGGTGACGAGCACGTCCTCTCTACTTTTTGTCTTGGCAAGACCCCCGAGTCCCTCATGGACTCATGGTGACATGGGTAACGCGGCGCCTCTTTCACCGCAACGCGCGCTCCGTGTCCCTCCACAAAAGAAATAGGTCGCGCCTTCTTTTCGACTTCACCCGCCGTATTCTCAAATCGGCCACTAACACAACAAAACAAAGCAGCCGCCCAGGCGCAAGCCGCGCCGCGCGCCACACATCCAAGCGAATGCAGCCAGAACAGGCCCACACACGACCACCTTTTGAGAGAATCCACGCGCGCGAGCGGATCAATCCAGCGAACAAAGCGCCGGCGCCAGCGCAGAGGACAACCAGACACCGCCCCCCAACCCAGACCACGCGCTCGCGCCCGCCCCAAACCCCCTCCCCCACGCCGGAAACCCCGCACCCACACCCTGCGCGCCGGCCCCGAGCACACCCCGGACCTACGCCGCCACCCAACCGGGACCAACAAGGGCCCCCACACCACCAACCACAGCGGGAGGCGCAAACGCAGAGCCTCGCCGGCTGGAAACAACCAACGAAGCAGGTGCGAGAGAGCTGCGCGCGTGGCGACAGCACAACCGATGCCGGCCGCGGCCCCCCGGGACAGCCACCAAGCACACGCCACCACGGCGCCCGCCGGGAAGAGCAAACACACCAACCGACACCACACCACAACGGTAAAGGGAGCGACAACAAGCAATATATAACGCACGGGCAACGCCCCCGCCGCACCAGCGCGGCGCCGGCGGCCGGGGCAACGGGAACTGGCGGGGACCCGAAGCGGGGACCAGCGCGGCAGTTGACAACCGAAACGGTCCGCCAGCAGCGCCGCGGTCGCCCCGATGCCGCCACCCACGCCGCGCGCCGCCATTTTGCCTTGCGCAGGGGCGGGGGCCGCGGCGCGTGCCTGGAAGCCGCGGGCAACGCCCGCTGCCTTAACCGGCGGCTTGGCGATCAAACGATGGATGTTGGGCGTCGCTGTGGCCCTGGCGGGTTGTGACGGGGGCCGCGTGCTGGGCCGGCGGTGTTTCGCGGTGCTTCGGCGCGCCAGGCCGCCTGCCGCCGTGGGAGGGGGCCGGTGCGGGGGTGCAAAAAGACGGCGCGGCCCCGCAAGCCGCCGAGGCGACACGCCGCGCGGGCCGGGGGCCCCATTTGCTTTGGCGGCGCGCCTCCCCCCGCCCCACGCGCCGCGGCTGACCCGCCCCGAGGCCCCCGGGGCTGCGGCGCAAACGGCGCCGGCCGGCGAGGTGCTTGACGGACGGGTGGGCTGGGGCGAATTCTCGGCTTGCGCGTGTCGGCATGCGTGGGTGGGCTCGCTCGGGCGGGCCCTGAGCCAGTTTTGGCGGTGCCGGCGGTTGTGGGCCGTGCTGGTGCGTATACCCACCGCTGCGCGTGGCGGCAACTCTGTGTGGGTGCGCCGCCCCTTTCGCTTGTTCTAGGAACGCTGGTTAACTGTGTGTCCCGTGTGGTGCTGGCCGACTTTTCGTGTGCTCACCGCTGTGGTGGCTTCGCCGGCGCCTGGCGCGCGGCGCGTGCGTGGGGGTCCTCGCGGTGGTCGCGTCGGGCGCATCGCCCGGGGAATCCGCGGAAGACAGCGGCGGGATCGCGACTGCGGTTTCCATGCCGCCCACAACCGGCGACGACACGTTGACATCGATGGCGGCCTGTGCTGGTGGCGGTTGGGCCGCCATCGCGCCGGCGCGCGGGGCGCCGCCGGCCGGCCGGCCGAAAGCGCCGTGGTTGCGGCGCCCCTCTGTTCCTGGTAACGTTGGCTGCCGGTTGTTACTTGCTCCCCCCGTTGGCCTCCTTCGTCGGCAGCATCCGTGCTGGGTGCCCGCGTTGCGCGTGCTTTGTGCGCTGTGGGGGCGGCTCCCCTTGCGTGCGGGCACGGGCTCCGGGGTGCTCGTCGGGGCGCCTAGGCGGGCCTGCGTGCGGGGCAGGCGGCGGCGCGGCGGTCGTGGGGCGGGGTGGGGGTTGGGTGGGGGGAGGAGGGTGGTGGCGGTGATGGTGACGGTGACGGTGGGTGCGCGCGTTTTGTTGGTGTGTGGGGAAAAGGCGTCGCCGCGAGACGCGGTTTGTCTGTGGGGATGGTCCCCGGTGGCTGCCGCGGCCACCGCGTCAGGTTCACGTGGGCTGTCTGCCTCTCAGTTCTCTTTTTTGTGTTGGGGTCAGAGGAGCACAGGACAGGGAAGAAGAGAAAAAAGAACCGAGAGGTCACCCGCTTTTTTCACCGTGTAACTGCGTGCGACGGATGGTCGTGCGTGGAGTTGTTTGCTCGCCGAGTGAATCCTCTGATAATAAACAGATACAACAGTTTTTTTCTTTTGCGAACAAGTTATGCACCCTCAGTTGCTGTGAATGGCCGTCAGTTGACTTCCATTTTTTTGGTAGCCTTCGATGTGCTGCACTTATGGCACTGATGGGCGGCCACCGACTCACAGATAAGCCTCTAGGTCCTCAAGGCTTGTCACGGCTTCCTTGGTGAGGTCGGCGACACACCGTCCCTTCTCAATTACCAGCACACGGTCACACAGGGCCATAATCGTGTCCAAACGATGAGCAATGATGATGACACCACACTGTGGTGGTGCTCCCAGCCGCTGCGTTGGTGTCCCGCTGGCGCCCTCGTCGTAGCGGTGCAACATCTCCTCCTTAATGATCTTTTGTATAAGCTGATCTGTGCGCTTGTCAACACGCGAGCTGATTTCGTCGAGAAGGACGACACGTGGGTGGTGAAGCAGTGTGCGCGCGAGGCAGAGCAACTGGCGTTGCCCGGCGGACAAGTTGGACCCACCTGCTTGCAGAGGGAAGTCAAGTGTGCGCTCCGCGAGCTCGGTTGAGGCGAGGCCGAGCGAGATGGGGTTTGGCGCGGCCTCCGCGTCCTCGGTTTCCGCTGTGTTGGCTGTCTCGGCACGGTCAGCCGCAGAGGCCACCACGTTGTCTGTGTTGGGCTGCAGAAGCAGTTCATCCAAGCCAACCTTCTGCAGCACACTCCACAGGGCGGCGTCGCTAAAGGGGTCGTCCTCGCCGTTGTCAGTGTCGACCTCGTCGCACGAGGAGGTGGCGCCAATGGATTGCTCTTCGTCCCTGCGCGCGCCGGTGGAAGTGGTCGCGCTGGATGCCGTCGACAGGCGGCGCCCACCTCGGCGCGAGGTTGGCGTGGCAACGCCGCCGGGGGAAGACGACACATCACTTGCGTTGTCGTCGCCGAGAACGGCGGCTGCGAGGTCGTCGTCGAGGCCGAGAAGGAGGTTTGAGCGGCAGGTGCCAGGCAGGATAAGTGGCTCCTGTGACACGAGCTGAAAGTACTTGCGCCGAGTGCGTGCGACGTCGTCGAGGAGTAGCGCATTCGTGAAGGAGGGTAGCGGCGAGGCACCGGACTGGTTTTGGATGCGGATTTCGCCGCGGATGACGTCCATGAGCTGCAGAAGCGCGTTGAACACAGAGGACTTGCCATTGCCTGTGCGACCAATCAGTCCCACACACTCTCCGGGTCTCACAGAGAAGTTCACATCCTCCAGCACCCACGGCAGCTGTGGCTGGTACTTGGCGCTGAGGTGACGCACATCCAGGAGCGGTGACGCCGGTATGAGGGTTCCACACGTGGCCTGCGGCCCTTCCGGCTCTTTTGGCCTTTCCGTGCCTCGCCTCTGCTCCTCCCCGTCCGCAGGCGGGTGACCTGACGCTGCTTCCTCCAGTAAAAACTGCTGTTGGGCTTTCCTCTGCGCAGCCTCGACGGGGATGTCGCGTTGGAGACGCAGCAAGATTTCGGCGCTGACGTACTGGTTCTGGAACATGCCGATGCGACGGCACAGCATCGACATGGCCCGCGATGCCGTCATGCTAGAGATAATCCCAAGACCGGCGAAAGCCGCGCCGGCCGTCACCGCACCCTTGTCCACACGTGACGCACCCTTGCCGCCCGGCGCGCGAATGAGCGTCGTCGCGTGGTCACCCCAACACACCGTGAACACGGAGAGCACCGCCAGCGTCGTCGTCATGAGCAAGGACACCATCTCCAGCCTCAGCGCCACCCACCGGTCGGCGGTGAGGCCGGCGTACAGGGCCGTGTGCACCATGTCAAGGGACTCATCCATCTCACGGGTCATCTGCTCCATCATATCACGGCCGTAGGCACGCAGCGTGACAGCCCCCTTCACCGCCTCCTTCAGCACATCCACCGAGCGACTCTGCAGCTTGCTCTCCAAGGTGCGCACCTGCTTTGTCAGGCGCAGAAAGCGCGACGTCAAGTGACAAAAGAGGAGCACTGTGAGCGGGATTGTCACGATGAACGCACTGTACTGAAACGTGTTGGACGCCATCAGCACGGCCAGCTGCAGCACGTTCAGGAAGATGAGCTGGATGGACTCGCCCAAGAAGCGGTCGACCACCTCCTGGTCACGGCTCAGCGCTTGAATGAGACCACTGAGGGGCACTCGGTCAAAGTACGAGACGGGTGCCGTGAAGAGCCGTGTGACAACGCTCAGGTGCAGCCGGTCCGCGAGCCGCTGGTAGGATGTAAAGAAGGTCCGCGTGCGCAGATACGAGAAGAGCGCAGCGACAAGACCAATCGCCGCGTACGAACCGAGGAACTTGAGCACCATCGGATCGATGGCGTAGATGAACTGCAGGATCAGCGCGGTGCGTGTGGGCGGCGGTGGCGGCGTTGGCTTTGCTTTGAACTGTGCCACAGCCAGCCCCCACAGACGAGTGGCGTAGTGCTGAATTGCCTGCATCGTCGTGCCTGCGAGGGTGTGGTCGTTGAACTGCTCACGGTGCAGCGAGAACCAGATGCCAAGCCAGTTGTCCATGAAGCTGCGAAAGCCCTGCATGAGAATGCTGATGACAAGGACCAATGCAAGGCGAGGCAGTCCCATGTACTCGACAAACAAGGTGCGAATGTCCTGTCTGCTCGGGAGAATGTTGTACTCCTTCTGCTTTGCGACGGCGGGTGCCTGCTCGGGGGGCGGCGGTGGTGATATAGGGGAAGGCGAACCTGGACTCTTCGACGACGACGTGGACTCGCGCTTCTCCGCGTCTTTGACACCCTGTTCGTCTTGTTCGCAGGCGTCGGCATCGGGATCCTCGCCTGTCGGGGGTGCGCGGAGTGCGCGGCTGGCCTTTCGCTTCACCGCCGTCGCCTCCGATGCCAACCGCCACGCCTCCAGCTGCTTGGTAATCTTCTCGACCGGTGGCCTTTCCCACTCCGTGCGCTCGCGAACGGAGCCGCTCATGAGCACGCTGAAGACGCGATCAGGGAGGAGCAGCTCAGGTGCGACGTGAGTGGCCATGATGATGGTCTTCCGCTCGTGGGCTGGGGAGCGGGGATTGTGCAGAAGTCCGTGAACGACATTCTTGATGATATGCTTCTGCACCTCCACATCCAGCGCGGAAAGCACATCGTCAAGAACGTAGATGTCCGTTTCATCACGACGCCACACCGCCCTGGCAATCGCCACGCGCGCGCGCTGCCCGCCAGAGAGCTTGCTGCCTCCCTCTCCCACTACCGTGCGGTCGCCGAGCGGGAGAGACGCCAAATCGTCTGTCAAGGCGCACGCGTCCAGCACCCGCTGGTACCACGCACGCGACGCCTCGGTCTCTGGTCCGAACGTGTCTTCGTCATCGTCGGCAACCATGCGGATGTTTTCACGCAGAGTGCGGTTTCGCAGCCAGGGGATCTCGCTGCAGTACGCCACACGTCCTTCCTTCTCGAATCCCGGCTTCGTGCGGCGGCGGTAGTAGGTGGTGCCAACCGTCGTCTCCTCGTCACAGGAGGCGCTGCCCGTCTCGCTCCCCACGCGCGCGTGCCGGCTTGAGCGGGGGCTGGTGAGCGGGCTTACCTTTCGTCTCTCGCCTGCCGGCGACGCGGGGGTCGTGGGCGAGCCGCTCACCTCCAGGTCAAACGGTGAAAGGATCGCCGAGTTCACTTGCGACGGCGGCCAGTGACTCGTCGCGCTCGCCTGTGTCGGCCACAGCTCGCCGAGAATAGCCAGCAGCAGTGCGGTCTTGCCCGCACCGGTCGGACCTTGCAGGACGACAAATTCGCCCGGCTGAACGTCCATCTGCACCTTACGGAGAGCAATGTCGCGGTGGTGAGTGCCGTCGGCGGCAGAGGCCTCGCCGAAGCGCGGACTGACCGAGCCCGCGCGGACCGAGGCGGCGAGTGGCGAGAGAGGCAGAGCCGGAGGGAGGGCGTTGGTGGGGAGCGACGCGGCGAGGTTCGTCACGACTGGCGACCGCCGAGGTGCGCCGTCCACGGTCAAGGCCTCCGCGAGCGTCGCCATCGGCGCCTCACGTGCTTGCCTCGCCGCCCACAGGAAGTCTGTCTGCACAAGGCACCGCACATGACCCGTGCGCAGCGGCGGTACCGGCGGCTCAACGGTGGCGGCGGGGAGCGAGTGACCCCCGTTGTCAGTGCTCATGTGGGATGCGCTGAGGCTGCCCTCGGAGGCGTCCAGCTCTGACCCACTGGGCGAGAGGTTGAACTCCTCCGCAGCAGCGCTGCCGCCCTTGCCGATGCTGCCGCCATCGCCACCGACCACCACAACGTCTGTGCCTCCGTAGAGCACCTCGTCACCTTGCGTGATGAAGTTTTCAATTCGCTTGAGCGAGTTGTACCCCTTGGTGACCATCGAGAAGAGGTGGGGGAATGTCCAGATGGGGAACCGCATCACGTTGATGGCCGCCATCGTCGGCACCAGCACCGCCACATCCATTTTACCACCGGCGATCAAGTACACGCCGCAGGTGACCACCGTGATGAGCAGCGTAGACACCTCTGTCTGTGCGGACGCAAAGCTCTCCGCGGCAATCACGCGCGTCGTGCCGGCACTTTCCGCCCCTCGGAGCTCGTCGACGTGCTCGAGGATCGTGTCTTCCAGTCCCATCGCCTTCACCGTCCGCATGGATGTCAGCGCCGTTGTCAGCTCACTGATGCGGGCACCGTTGGGCTTCGCCTGCTGCTGCGCGACACGCACACGCGTCGCGCTGTCGCGGTTGAGCGGGATCAAGAGCACCAACAGCGCAAAGGTGCACGCCGTGGAGAGGAAGCCCACGTAGCTGTACATGTTCAGCAGTGAGCAAAAAATAAGAATCGGATGGCCCCAGACATTGTGCAAGAAGACCAGGCACTCACCACAGTTGCCGCAGTCGACGGTCAGGAGAGAGAGCGCCTCCGCCTCGCGAGTGGTGGTGGAAACCGGCGCCGACCCTGTTGCTGCTGCCGCCGCCGGTGTCGTCGTTGTGTGGCTGCTGCTGCCTGTGGATGGCAGACCACGCGCACTTGACACAGTGCCACGACGGCGCCCACTGCGTGGCGACGCAACGCTCTTCCGGTGCGAGCGCAAGCGTGAAGCGTGCACGTTGCTGGTGGAAGCTGCCTGGTGGGGAAGTGGCTCGACGCTCAACGCGCGCGCACCAGTGCCGCCTGCACCTGCCGCTGAGGCGTCCTTGTCCTTGGTTGCCAACGACATTGGCGTGAGGAGTGTCTGCCGCAGAATCAACGTTTTGAGAGCCGATGTCGCCTTGGCCGCCGAGCCGTAGAGGTGCGTCAGGTAGATCTGGAAAAACAGTGCCTGAAGGAAGATGACGCCAATGAGCACGACACACAACGCGATGCCCTTGCCGAAGAAGGAGGACGGAGAGCCCGCCGCGTTCATGCCCACTTCGCGCAGGAATGCGACGAAGTACTTCACCACACGCGGCGCGAGGAGCGAGAGACCGTCTTCAACGAGTTTTAGCGGCACACAGACAAAGACGAACTCACGGCCACAGGGATGCTCCAGGAAGAGCTGAAACAGCTTTTTGGGTCTGGCAAAGGTGTCGACCACTGTCACTCTCAGGCGACGCGTGCGCCACCGAGCCAGTGGGCTACTACGCGACTGCTTTCCTGACTGCTGTTGTGGCTGCCGCTGCCGTGCCTCCGCATCGCGCAGACGACGTTCCTCAGCCTTCTCAAACTCTGCGCGATCCTTTGCCGCACGTGCGGCGCGCTGCTTGTCCAGCGCTGTTGGTGGGAGAAAGAACATGCGGAACGCGCTGCCAAGGATACCGCGAATCGGCTTCGTCACGAGCATGGTGAGCCGCTCAACGAGGTTCATGTGCGGCCGCACGGCCACGAGAGCTTCCATCTCTGACACTTCGTCGTCTGCCATGCGCGCGAGGGTGCGCTTGCGGGAGTTCCGGAGCTGACCGTTCTTGTGATCGCGCTCCTTGTTGGCGAGGTAGTGGCGGGTCCGCCAGAGTGCCCACGCGGGCACATCCAGCGCATCTCGCGTGTGGAAGTCCTTCGGGAGCGGTGGCAGGCGATCGACCGCTTCCCTCTGCGCCTTCCACAGACCATTCCCGCCGTCTGTGAAGGCCGACTCGTCAGGGGCACCGAAGAGACCGAATGGGGAGAGCAGGGAAACATTCAGAAGGCCGTTGATCCAGCTAAAGGTGAAGAACGAGAGCGCGGAGACCTTGTTCGGGTCAGGGAAGTTGTCGCCAGGTCGCTGCCGCCGCCGCCGCCGCTGCTGCTGCTGCTGCTGCGAAGCCACTGTGATGGCCGGCTTCGCGCCGTCCGCATCGGTTTCTGTGCGTGAACGGGTCGAGAGAAGCAGTGGGCAGTAGTGGATGGGTGGGGCGCGACGATGCGACAGCCGCCAGCGCTCACCACACACGGGACAGACTTCCCAGCCTGAGGGGACCCCCATCGGCTTCACACCAACCACTGCGTGAAAGAGTCGCTGTGCACAGCGCACCGCGTTGATGAGAAGGATCACTTGCATCAGAAGAATCATGCCGTGCTCATCGAGTACGTCGCCGGTAAGGTACACCGCCACGCGGTCAAGCAAGGTCGAGTCCAAGAAGAGATGCTCGCTGCCATCGGCGCGGCGGGCAGCTGTGCGGAAGCCCACAGCGTTGCCGGTGCCGCCGTTCCCCACACTCGCGGTAAGCGCGCGAGTGCCTGTCGAGGCGGCGACCGTGCTGTTGGCATTCGCTGTCCCCTTGGGCGTGGTCACGGTAATGGCGGCTTCCGCCCCTGTGCCCACGACCACAGCCGTCGAGGTCGCTGCGGGAAGTTGGGGCTTCTCAGGCTTCGGCAGCATCGGCAATGACGGGCGGCCAACCCGTTGAGTAAAGCGGGAGAGCCAGAAGAGCTCAACGACAGCAAAGATGAGTATGAGCGCGGCGTCGTAGCCGCACTCATAACGAATAATGCTGCTCAAGTCACGTGCCCACACCGGCAGCGCTGCGCTGACGTTCGCCCAAAAGTGCCTTCTTTTCCTCCGCACGGCTGTCGGCGTCGAGGCTTTGGCCACTGCCGAATCCGCCACCAGCTCCGCCTCGTCCTCGCTGTCACTGTCCGTCTGCCACCGTGAGCGCTGGCAGCTCACCAACGCGAGACCCTGCGCCGCCGTGTGCCACGCTGCCCGCGCCACCGTCATCACCAGCGAAGCAGCAAAGTAGGTGGTGCCGAAGAGGAACAACATCGTCGACGGACTCTCCCAGATCTTGAGCAGATGCTCGCGTTGTCGCTTCGTGTCGCCCAAGGCGCTGGCGATTCGGTAGCGGTGTATTTGAACTGGGATGTTCAGCGGAAGGGTCTGCTTCACAGCCTCAGCGACAGCGCGACTCAGATAACCGTACACGCCTTGTGATGACGCGACAACGCCTTGTGCGCGGACGAGTTGCAGCACCTCTGTCGTTGTCGTTGCCCAGTCGACCTCTGCGAGGTGATGGAATGAGATGATGTCAGCCTGAAACCTCTGCCACAAGACCGTCATGAACGGCAGAAGGTACACAAGGTGAAGCAGGAGGAAAAGGATGTGAGGCGAATGCATCAGCACCGAGTACGCCCATCCTGCAATTGTCGTCCAGCCACTGCGCACGTCCGCGCGACTGTCAGACACGGTCGTCGTCGGCATGGCACACACGCACACGTACACAACCAAGGGCGACCACGAGAGGGAAAAAGTGATACCAAAGTGACCTTGATGACCCAGAGGAAAAAGGGAAGCCAAGCCACGCTACTCCTTGAGAAGGAAGAGTGCTGAACAGAGCAATGAAAGCACGGCGTGCACACACGGGAGCGAAGGCAGCGTAGGCTGGCACAACTGCACCCTGATCGGTAGTAAGAGAAGAGGGAGAGAGAGAGAGAGATAAGGGCAAGAAAGAGAAAAGGGAAACAGCGGATACCAAAGCCCCGCTGACACTGTTTCCGTTTGTTTTTTGGTCTGTGCTGCTGATACTTTCTTTCTTTCTGCCGCGCAACGCAGGAGATTTTTTGTTTCTGCGAGCAAAAAGAAGACAAAAAAAAGGAAAATGCGATTCAGGAGTGAGGGAAGGAAAGGGGGATGTGTGGCTGAGCTCCTCTGAGTAACGTGGTGGCCGTCTTAGGTGGCTGTGCATCGGTGATCTCTCTTTAGTCTCACCGGGGTTGGAGGAATGAGACCCGGCGGTCCGCGCCAGGGCACGAACGGATCTCCCCGCGGGCCGACGTTTTCCACACGCGTGTGTGAGTCAGAACAACGCGATGCCGCTACGGCGGTGGCTGTCATCTCTTTTGTCGAGGAATGTAGGTGAAAGGTAATGTGGTGAATATACAGAACGATGGCCAAGAGTCAACACGTGACAAGAAAGAGAGAGAGGCGGCAACAGTAAAAAGAAGAAGAGGAGAGGCCTGGTCACAGAATGCGTTGATACGTAAAGCAAAAAACAAACAGACAAACACTCCGCGGAGTACTTTGCAAACCGGACAGTCCCCACCCTCTTCTCTCTCTGCAGTGACTTGCAGGGCGAGGCTGGGTGTGCTTGACGATACGCCTCCCGTGCATTGTGTGGTCAGGACCACAAGGTGGGTGGACGAGGGGGGAAGTAACCAGAAGAAAAAAGAGAAGGAAAAAAAAGGGAGCCTTGCCGCCTGGCGTTGTTTCTTCGTGCTTGTGGCTGTATGGGTGCTTGTGCTTGTGTGTGCACTCAGACGGCCCACCAGCGCCAACGAATTTCCGCGTCTTCGCTGTCGAACAACGAGAAGCGGACCTGAATGAGAAGAAGGAGAGTCTTGTCACTGGGTGGGGCGGCTCCCTCGGCATCCGCGCCAGCCGAGGTCTGATCCGCGCTGGGGGGCCCACCGGCTTGAGTACTGGGCATGGTGAACAGCCGAAACACCTTGTCAACGCACACCATCGGAATATTGCGCTTCTCGTTGAAGTAGACGTACGTGCGCATGGCGCGGTCGCTGACCCGACTCGACGCCTCCACCGACGACGACAGCGGCGAGGAGGAAAGCAGAGAAGGGCTGTCAGTCGGCAGGAGGAGCGCTGAGCCATCGACGTCCTCTCTGAACCACGATTCGCGCGCTTCACCGGTGTCTGCCGTCGGTGCGACGTGCGCTTCTTCGGGCTTCTGCGGTGCGTGGCCTGCGGCGGCGGTGGCGGTGTTGAACTGGTCTTTCTGAGCTGTGTCCGTGGCCACGTCTGGCTCCACACTGTTGTGGCTCTTGGTCGGCACGGCCGATGCTTCTGCCGATTTCTTCTTGGCGGCATCGCGCTTGGCCTTGATGGTGCGGTCCACGGCCTCTCTCGCACGTACTGCGTCGCGAATCTTCTCCAGCAACTTCTCGTACTCGGCCACGTGAGGCTCACCGACGATGAGCGGCATGCGCGCGAGCTGCTCCGCTCGCTTCTCCTGCAAACGTCGCTGGAAGGACTGCTGCCGTTTTTCTTCCCGGCGGCGCCGGCGATCTTCGCGCTCGGCACGCTTCAGGCTTGCGGGCGAGGACGGCTCCACAGTGGCTGTCGTTGCGACGTTTGCCTCCGCCGCCGCACCGTCTTCACGTGCCCCCTCCCCGCCATGGGTGGGTTGGGCGTTGAGTGCGGTCGCGTCATGGCGGTGCTCTGTCCTCGTTGAACTGGCACTTGACGATGACGACGCGGAGCGTGACGGTGGCGCCTTGTTGTGTTCAGCGCTGTTCGACGTGCCATCCGCGTCACCACCGGGGCCCGAGCCTGTGAGCCCACCTTCTGCTCGCCCGCAAGAAGCCGCGGTGGGACCGTAGAGTCTCACTACGCGGTTGGCTGAGCTGGCTGTGCTCTGACCCCGCATCAGCGGTGATGTTGGGTGGGTAAAGGAGGCGACGGCGGAGGGGTGCGGCGACTTTAGCGGGCTGGGTTCGCTCAATGGTGAGGTCAGAAGCTGGGTGGCCGACGCCGGCGGAGGGCTCGGGCTGCCCTCTGCGTGCGCGGCGCTGGCGGCGTGATGGGCACGGAGGGCCGCAGGCAGCTCCAGTGGCGCCGGTGGTGCCTGGGCCCCACTCAATCTGCGTGCGTGGCGCGGCGTCGGGACGGAGAGGTGCGAC
The DNA here is from genome assembly GCA_030849625.1 of Wallacemonas sp. TrypX. Lineage (NCBI taxonomy): Eukaryota > Euglenozoa > Kinetoplastea > Trypanosomatida > Trypanosomatidae > Wallacemonas > Wallacemonas sp. TrypX. The sequence continues at coordinate 13,949 of JASANP010001005.1, forward strand.
GGTTGCTCGAAACTGGGCCCCAATGTGCAAGACAACGAGCTCACGTGCCGCGTAGGCGAGCCAAGGAACGAGCTCTGCGGCGAAGGCGTCAATTCGCCCTCGCTCGCCTTGGCCGCTGTCATCCACGCATCCAACTCTTGCTCCAGCGCCTCCAGTGCGAGAGCGATCCGTCCGGTCCCCACCTGCTCGCAGAGAAGCTGGTACGGGAAGCCCATGAAGGACTGCTGCGCGGCGAGCACAGCCTGGCGAGTCGCCTCGTAGAGCTGCGTGCCACGACGCGCCGGGTCTGCCGAGTAGATGCTGGCTTGTGTGTTTGGTCCAGCCGTGATTCCTGCCGCCGCACGCGCAACGTCATCGGCAAACGTGGAAACGGTATCGATCAGGTTTTCGAAGAAACCGCGCTTGGCACGGAGGGACTCCTTCTTGGTCGCCGCGGCGGCCGCCCGCTTCTGCACCTTCGCCAGGCCGCGGTCATAGCAACACTCGAGAAAACTCTCAATCGCCGCCACGGCATCCTCGGGGTTGGTGTACTGGGTACCGTTCACCAGAAGCACCTCGCGGTGCAGGTCACGTTGAAACTGCTCGTACACATAGGGCCACTCCGGGCGGAGCGAGGCTGCCGCGCTCGATCCCGTACCGCCGCGAGACAAGAATGCCGAGGAGGTCTTGTCGTGGTCCGACGGCGTGGTGGGCGGGTGATCGAGCACCGCGAGACTGGCAAGGTCACTGGAGGAAAGAGCATCCGGCAAAGACTTCTTCTTGTGCTTTTTACTTGTCACACCACCTGCTTGTCGTTCAGATGAGACATCGGCGGCAACAGCCGGTGGAGTGCGACGACGGAACATGAGGGGGATGCGCTGCCGCTCGTAGAGACGTTCCTGAATGCGAGTGCGGAAGCACAACTCCGACTGACACAGCTGCGCGAGCTCTGCCTGCGCCTGAGAGGGCTTGTCCTTCGGAGGGGCAGTGGCCTCTCCGCCTGGAACGGCCGCTTCCTCCTTCTCGTGCTCGACGGTGCCGTCGGCGGCCGCGGGATCATCCGGCTTGCGCGCGTCGCCAGCCTCCCGCTCGTGCAAGACTTGAGCGTCGTGCGACCGCATCACGAACAGCGCGGACGCAGGAAGCGACTCTCCGTCCTTCATGCTCGCCTCCAGCTCCTTCAGAGGATCTCGGTAAACTGGAGTGGCGGTGATGCTCACGTTGCCTCCCTCGAATCCCATCTTGCGCTCGTAGCTGATCGGCCGTTGCGCCTCCTTGCGGCGCGTTTGGAGCTGCCAATACAGCACCAGTTCCTCCCGTTCCCGCTCCGCATAAGAGTGGAAACCTGACAGGGCGTCGTCGAACACGGCCTGGCGCGCAGCGTACAAGGAAACAACGTAGTGGGGACTGGAATAGAACTCTTGCAGTGTCGCTGGCAGCTCCCCTTTCGGCAGTGGGCCCGACTGTGACGCGTGGGCCTCGGAAGCCGCGGCCGGCAGCGACGTCGCTTCGTTCAGGCTGTTAGAGGGTGGGTTGACCGGTGGAGAGGCGTCGCGGGCGGTGCCCAGCTCATCCAAAGCCAGCGCGGAGGAAGAAGAGACCCCTCGGTGCGGCACGGACTGCTCTCTCTCGGCGACGGACGTGGTGGCGGTGCGGCTCGCCCCACGGGTTTGAATGCGCCGGAGCTGTGCAATGGCCTCCTGCGCCGTCTTGGCACGCGGAAGGGCGAAGACAACGGCGTCCGGCATCTTGCCTCCAGCCAGCGAGGATGACCTTCTCACAGGTGTTCCCTCTTGGTGATGCGTCTCACCGGACCTACTCGGCGCGGCGGCTTCGGCGTGGCCCGGCGGGTTGCGGTTGGTGCCACCGCTGCTGCTGCGGCGGGCGGGGACCTCAGCGGCCCGCGGCGTACCTTTGTTTGACGCCTCGCCATCACGGCGACGCGGACTTGTCTTGCGACTTCCCTTGGCACTCACGTTGGCGGAGCCACGGCGACTAGTCCCAGAGGAGTCCCTCATCCGCTCGTAGTCGCGGGCAATGGCGATGGCGGGGAGGTTGAACATGACGGCCACAACAACCAGCAGCGCTCGCAAATTCAACTTTGTTCTTTGACACCGTCGTTCGGCCCTTCTCAGCACGCACAGACGGCGCTGGAGGACGGAAAAACAGAGGCGGGGTTTGCGGCTCGAAGTGTTTGATGGGAAGAGGGAAGAGAGGGGGGGGGGGATTGTGCATGCGCGTGGAGTTCGTGGTGGTTAAGGCAATCACCTGAAGAGGAAGAGAGGCCGAAGAAAAGGAGGACGACAAAAGTCTTGTCGTACGTGTCGACTTCGCGTGTGCGTGTGCCTGTGAGTCACACCGAGCGGGCCTTCTGCTCGCCTCCCAACAGCCACTGCCGACGCCACGTGAGAACCACGACGTGGAGACGCGCGAGCAGCAACTCGAGGGGTGAGGCGAAGGTCGCGTGATGTGCGGCAATCCGCTGGAAGGGGGGGGGGAGGGAGGGAACAGAAGGCGATTTTCTCTGTTTTGTCTCGTAACTGTGAGTTGGCGCGTGCGATGTCAGCAAGGCACTGACGGGGCCGGGTTTTCATCGTCCGAAGAGAAGACCACGCCATGAGCGCATCTTTGTCACTCCTGGACAGAACAAAACTAACGACACACAGAAGTGATCGAAACAAAAAAAGAAGGAAAGAAAGAAGAGTTCCAGAAAAAAGTTCCAAAAATGCGGAGACGCTTAAACGAGAAAAAAACAACAACAATGATTGCGGAGGTCGGTGATAAAGATATAGAATCGGAGAAGCTGGCAGCTCAAGAGGCGTGCGCTGCAAGAAAACAATGTGCGTGAGCACACACACACACACAAGCTGTCTGCGCCCGCAGCAACATCGCTGCACCTGGTGTACGATAGATCACGACAAGGGTATAATGTCTTCGCACACCAAGGCGAGAGAGCGCGAAAGAGAGGCGCGACAAGCAACAACAAAAAACAAACAAGCAAGAAAACAAAAAGAGAAAGTTACGAGTACGTCGACAAACCTTTTAGGTGTCAAAAGTCTTGGCCCAGTGCACTACCGTGGGGCGGAGTTGGGCAACACAAACGGCTCCAGGAGAATACATAGAACGCTCGTTGTTGTCGAGAGACGACGAACGCCTTCTGAGCACCACCCTGTGAACACATCAACCTTCCCTGCTGTTGGGCGGTGGTGGCGGGGCCATAGAGATGTGCGCGTGACTTGAACAAGTGGGGGAAAATGAGCTTAAGTGGACGGAGTCCAAAGGGGAAACAAAACAGAAAACGACGCACACGCACGCAAAGCACAGAAACAAAGGTAGACGCGGGAAAAGAATTATTGTCGAAACCGAGGAAATCAGATCGCGAGAAAACACTGTGTCGAAGCAAAAAAAAAAATGTCGGTGAATAAAGAATCGTTGAAAGCAAAATAAAATGGCTACATCCCCCATAAAAGCTCAAGAAGTGAACTGCCACGTTGATTCACTGGATGACTTGAAGTGAGGGTGTCGGAGGAGGAAAAACATTCGTTAAGGAAATAATGAAACAGGGACTCAGAAAACACTGAGGGAAGCGAGAGCGGTTCGGGAAGCTGAAAAAAGAAAGAAGGATGCGAAAGAGAACATGCGCTGCACTTTGAAGAAATTCGGTACCACAGGTGAGGGAAGGAGATATAGGAGAGATACCACAGCGTGACGCGCACGCTCAGTGCGCCCCAAAAAAATATCTTGATGTCCATGTCAACGACATGGATAATAAGCTCAACACGTGGCAAGGAGATAATATCGGAACAAAGAAGCAGTAGTAGGACAAAGCGTCACCGCCGTGCTGGGTGAGAAGAATGGGCGTGCGCTTGTGCAACTGGCAAGAAGAAAAGAAAAAAAAGAACACACACAGTGGAGCAGGGAAAAGGAGAGGAAGAGCCACACAGACCATGCAACCGTGCGGCACACAAGCGCGCAACCAGAAGCGTGACTTACTCATTTCACTTTCTCCTCCCACACTCCACGACTCAGACCTGTGCCTGCTGAAGTCAGGGAACAGCTAGCTGTTGCCGTCTGAGGAGCATCCACTTGGAGTCGTGCATGGCAGACTACCACACCTCGCTGCACTGAGACAGCTCCGCTCCGCTCATCGTGAAGTTGCTCGCACCTGATACTCGACGAGGTCGAACTGTGTGGGAGCGGCTCTGCAAAGAGCGTGAGGCGCGCACGCACGACAAACTCTCCGGCTCAAAAGCGTGGGTGAGGGCGGTGGTGCTGCCACCGTTGCGGTGCTCGAAGTCCGCAACAACGAAGGAAAGGGACACTGGCCGGAGAAGTCCTGCCGCGATCGCGCCATGACAAGTACGCACATCACGCATCCCGGTGAACGAGCCGGCTAGCGGGTCATCAGACCGGCACAGCTGTGACGGTGCCTCTGCCGTTGGCAATGGGCTGCCCACTTCACACGCACCATGAAGTGCGCTCCTAATACTGCCATTTTCGCTCCACCACACCATGCTGTTCTGTCCGTCGGTGTAGCTCGGAAAGGCACTAGCTCGTTCCGCGGGGCCAGGCGCCTCGTTTGCCCTGTCGCTGCCCATGCCATTGTCTGCGCGACTTACACCCCGATCAATAGCACATGGGCGTGCCTGCAAACATCCTGTGGCGCTCACCGTGCTGCGGACATCATCGTGAGGAGCGCGGCCTCCGAAGCGGGCGAGGTGCAAGCTGTGCCGCCCTGGAGATGACACGGAGGGGGTTGCCATCGGCTGACCCGCGTTCAAGGATGCCGTCCAAGGCGTCTGCGGTGAAGGCGTCAAGGCACCTGTTGAGGGAAGCTTCCACGGCTCCACACGGCGCGGTAAGCCCGGCAGACTGTCGTCTGTCAACGACAGCCCTCGAGGGCTCGAGACGCCATATTTGGCCGGGAGAGCACACGCAATGGCACCGTGCGGCTGCGCCAGAAGACAGCCCTCGCCGTCCTGACCGAGTGCGACGGTGACTCGCGAACGGCGTGCACCGCCACTTCCGCGGCAACCGTGCGCCTTGGTGCTGTTCGCGACGTGTTGGCGAAGAAATTGCTTGTAGCGGGCCGCGAAGGCGGCCTGATCCGAAGCAGAGCGTTGCGCACGTATATCTTCTCTCTCCGCTCTCGCCCCCTCGCTGTCCTCGTCGTCGCCGCTGCTGCTGCTGCAGTAGGAGAGCACCTCAATCAGCGGTCGGCGACGGTGGTGGGGCGCCGACGGGCCGGCTTCTTGCGTGGCCCAGTCACCGCGACCCTCAAGACCGCTGCACTGATGGCGGCTGCGGCGGAGAATGCTGTCGCTCTTCGATGCCCGCAGGCTACGACGGCGGCTGCTCGCGGTGTGATGGGCGTCTGGGCGGCTGTGCAACGGCGCAGACGGGTCCGCCACACACTGCTGCTGTCTGTGGTGGTCGCCGTCAGAGTCCACGAAGTCCGTGTCCCCGCAACTCTGATCGAGGGCGTCCGCGAGACACTGGTAGGCTGGTCCGCTGTAAAAGCCAGAGATGGCCAAGTGCGGCGGCGTTCGCGTGATGTCCGCTGGCGTCCCAGGCTCACCACCGCCACTGTGTGAGGCACCGCTCTCCGGCATCCAGCTAGGCTGCGACATGGGCTCGTCCTTGTTCGTGGTGGATGGGCGGGCGAGGCTGAAACTGCCGTGCGAAGCCGACAGCACTGCCGCTAGTGATGGGGACTCCGTGGCCAGACCGACTGAAGCGGTGGGAATAGGCGGCTGGTGTGGGTGCCTCCCGCCCCTCTTGGTGTCGTCCGTAGACGGGCATATTGTAGTGGTAGTCATGCTCTCCGCGCTGCTCTTGCTGCCGGAGAATCCATTTGGGCTCGGCGCACCAGTGACACGCGCCAGGCATGATGGGTGGCGGCACGGGTCATCGCGCATAAACACCGGACTTGCGCACCGCGTGATGGCCACTGCCGAGGCCACGCTGATCGGAATGCGGATCGACGCCGACCATGTCCGCACACGCGGTGCTTGTTCTTCGGGCTGCGACGGCGGTGCCGCCGCCGCCATGAGCATGACGGGGTCGCCGCGGTCTACGCCTTGCGCAGGAAAAACCGGCGAGACAGTGGTCAAGGTGCTTTTGGGCTTCATCACACAGATCGCCTGCGATGGCGACGGTGACGGCTGGCGAGGTGTGCAAGGTGTGCGGCGCTCAGGGACCACCGTGTACGCCACGGCCGCGGCGTCGCCTGGCAGCGAGAACCAACCCGCACCGGACGATGGGCTCCTGGAGAGGTGCAGCTGTTGATCGAAGCTACCACCGCTGTCATCGCTCTGTGCACGAGGGCGTGAACGCTTCGCACTCAGGTACGCGGCCCGTGCAGGCGTCTGGGCACGCACCGTCACTGTGGTTCGCAGGGAAGCCTCGCTCCACAGCTCACTGCTGCCGCTGCCGCTTTCCCTTGAGGTATCCGCAAGGGGAATTGGTGTCTCGGGCGGAGTGCTTAGGGATCTCGCGGCCGCCGGTGACGACACAATCCCAACGGGCACGGCGACTTGACGAGCGTCACTGCTCATCGGAGGTGGTATCTCTTACCGGACGAGTGACGAACAAAAGAAGAAGAAAAAGGAAAGCAAAAAAAAAAAGAACAAGTGAAAAAGGAAGATTCACTTGCACGATTATGGATTAGCTGAAAGTGTTGGTGATGAGTCGAATGAGCTGAGCGCGTTGTCGTGCTGACCGCTGTGCTGCGTGAGTTACCAACCACCAGTGAGCGCGGACGTGTGTTTGCGTCGAGCGGGGGTGGTGGTGGTGGTGGTGGCAGAGGGGCCACAGAAAAACGGCAACAATGTGAGAGGGAGGCACGTGTGGTTGTGTGAGTGAGTGAGAGAGAGATTAAGGGGAAAGAGTGTTCGTTTATGCGCTAACGGCAACATGAGAACGACGAATGGCAAGTGTGGTACTCTGGAGCGTGTGCGCTCAAGCTCCCCGGTGGTGCACATGCACATGGGCAAGTGCGACTGCCGGAGGTGCTAATGAAACGAGTCAAGATGCTGTTCACAACGTGGATCACCCCGCACTGGGTTGGTGCGGCTTCCACCTGGCAGACGGACGACACTCGTTGTGCAGGCGGTCGTTACCCTGTGGCGTCACCGTCGGCAGCGGCACACACTACCCCGTTCTGTACGAGAGTTGTGCTCGCTGCCACGCAGATCCAGCGAGCCGTTCTTGTTCTCTCCTCTCCTTTGAAAAACACTTCGGTTGCTGCTCTCAATCGATGCAGAAATAGGGGAAACGCACTGCCACACACATACAAGGCGAACATGAGACGTGCACAGATTCAAAACAGGCGACAAACACGACATACGCAAAAAAGAAAAAAAAAGAAGAAGGGGAACAAACAGAGGCAAATAAAAGGAACGAAAGGGGGCCCCAAAGGCAAAAACTGAAAGAGAGAACGATCCGAACATGTACGTGACGTGGTCAGAGCGACAGAACGCCAAGTGCGTCCAGTGACGTCTCCTGGTTGCCTCTTCAGCGTTGCGTCTGCGGTGCTATCCCAGCTCTCATGTGGCTTTGAGAGAGCCACAACAACTAAACTGTGGAGCGGACGAAAATGCAAATATAAATACACGAGAGACACAGCGTCCGTTTTGTCACTCAGCAACGAGAACAATAAGGTGCTCCTTTCTTTTCTTCTTCATCTCCTTGACAGCCTCTGCTATCCTTCCTCTTATTCTTTTTCACCGTGAAAGATGCGTGGTGGCCCACGGTCATCCTCGCGTTTGCTGAGACGGCTGTTTTTCGCCTCCACATCTAACCTTGCCGCACATTAAAAAACGACCGCGTTGATCATGGCACCAACGGATTGATTGAGATTCCGCTGAATGACATTCTCGGCTTCCATCTGCAGGTGCGACATCGCGTTGACACGACCAACGTTGCCGACGTCATCCTCGTCCTGACCCTGAGAGATGAATTTCTCAGCCTGACGAGCCAGAGAGATGAGCTCGCGCACGCTTTCGCGCGTTTCCTTCTTGAACTGGTGCACATTTGTCAGCTTGAGGCCTTCCTGCCAGCCCTTCTTGTACACATTCATGAGCAGGCTGAGCTCGTGGCTCTTCTTGCGGAAGGTGATGGGCATGCTGTAGTAGTAGCGGTTCAGTCCGCGCGCGAGAGCTACGGGAGACGACTTGGACAGAAAGCCGATGTTGCTCGTGGTCTGGCGAGGCTCAGCGAACGCGCCTTTTGCCGGCCGTGTCATCATCTCGGTGAGGGTCTGCTGCGAGATGGTGCGAAACGCGTCGATGACGACCTTGCCGCGGACGGACTGGATGGGGTCGACCACGACGGAGACGCTCCGGGGAGTCAGGTTTTCGTAGCCGGCAGCCGTCGTCACGTCGTCGGAGGAGAGCCAGCAGCCAAAACCCGGGTGACTATGGTACCAGCCCACCACGTTTTCATGGCGCCCGACCAGCTTCAGCATGTCCAGCATATGCACCTGGTACTCGGGATCAACAGCTTCCACGGACTGGCCAGTGGCAGTCTGTGGCATAGAAAAAACATCGGCCACGCGAATCGTGTAGCTGTCAATCTGCTCGCCAATCATAAGACCCATCACCTCAAGAGGCACTCCCGCGCGCGCGTGCAGGAGCATCTTGAGGAGCGCCAGAGACGAAATCTGAATCGTCTCAGCGGTGTCGGTAAGATCCTCTGTGGGGGCTCCCGCACCCGCGTGCTGGGGACGCTGACCGCCGAAGGACATCATTGTGAGGGCACTAGACGACTGTCGTGAAGAAGGGGTTTGGTGTGTGGTGGGGTATGAGTACCAAAGAAAGAAAAGAAAAGAAAGGAGTGAGCAAACGGTGCTTTTTTTTTTTCTCATTTTGCGACACACATGACAATGAGTGGAGGGAGGTGAAGAGAAAGGTGATGGTGGTGGACGTTGTGTCCGTGTTGGTGTGGGACGGAGGCGGAGGTCATGGGGAAGGCCCAACGCAAGTCGTCAGGACAACCGTGAGAAGGGAGAAGAGAAGCGCGCCCAGAAAGACCAAGAGCTGCAGGCGAAGGTGCCACACGACGGAGCCGCCACCTCGTGGAACGCCGTGCTCTCAACACTGCCTCTAGGCAAGGCATTAGACAATGCGCACAGTTCTAGTGACGGGCATCTTCGTTGCAGTGCGTCCTTGTCACACTCTTCACATTATTCAGAGGAACACATCAGGAAAGTACTCTTTCACTCCCTCTCTCTCAGCCACACGTGCACCCCCCCACAGGTTTGTGTGTGCGCGTGGGAGAAGACGTCAACAGGCGAGAAGAGACACGGTGCCCGCATTGCTGACGCACTCCATTCGCGCGTGGCACATAGTGGGAAGCCACGGCGCCGCTTATTCGTATTCTCGGAACGCTTCGTCACCGATCAAGTCCTCGTAAATGTAGTTTTTCAACGAGGGGATCTTCACCACACGGGCGTCGAACACAGCCTTTGAGGTACCTACCGCGGCGAAGTCGGCGCAACACCGCAGTGACAGCGTCTCAAGCTTAGGACACGACGCAAGGCCTCGTACGCCGTCGCGCTTCACCTCCGTACAGTCAAGGATCAGCGTGCGAAGCTCGGGTAGGCGCGACAAACACGCCAGCGACTCCACCTTTGGGCAATAACTCAACTCAAAGAGCTCCAGCGGTGAGCCATGCTCGACGAGCGCGGCGAGACCAGCATCCGTCAGCGACGAGCTCCGCACGTACAGCTTCTTGAGCTGCGCCAACCACGCCAAGCCCGCCAGCGTGCCTAGCAGGTCACAGAACTCAGCAATGAACACACGCAGCGGAGGCCCTTGCACCTCCCCATCACTGCGCGGCGGGCCCGAGAGATGCCTCACACCTGAATCAGTGAGACGGCAGTGACTCGTGTTCAGGTACTGCAGCGCACGCTGACGGCCCAAGCTATTGATGTCCTCCAGAGGAATGCAGTAGGCGAAGTCGAGGTGATAAAAGTGGGAACGAAACGTATCGTAGAGGCGGTGACGTGCTTCGCGCTGCGCTCGTGTGCTGACGGCGACCTCTTGGACGTCACTCGTCGTTGAAGACGCCGACGTACCACAGAGAAGCTCGAACGCCGCGCGCGCGTGCGGGTCCTTGTCGACGTGAGGCTCCAGCAAAGTAGGTAGGACGGTCGCGTAGTGGCTTCCATCCAGACACGCGACGCCGGCCGAGTGGACGGAAGAGAAGGCGACAAGAAGTTGTAACAGGGAGCCGACAAAGCCCAGCGGACTCACATTGGACACACCGGCACAGCTCGATAAGTCCATCGCCAGCACAGAGGGGCGCACGGCGACGGTCGTCTCAGCATGGCCAGATGCGCGCTGCGCGGCCTCCAGCAGCAGACAGGCGTGGCCGAGCTCACTCAGAGCCGCGTCATCGAGGGAGGAGCCGGAAGCGCTGAGGAGCTGCAGTCCGCCGGCGCACGTGGCGAGGGTCAGCGCGCGCCCGAGCGCTGACTGGCACGGCAGCCACTCAAGGACGCGCTGCAGCACACAGTCTGGTCGGGTGCTGGCAGAGTGCGGCGACGACGAGCCGTGGTGAAGACGACGGCAGCCGCTCAGGTCCAGCGCGCGCAGCGCCAATTTGGCCGCAGATGCCTGATCGCCACCACACGTGGCAGCAGCAGCGCCGGACATCACGGCGAGCAGATCGCTGCCAGTGACGCTGGTGTAGTTCACATCGAGCGACTCAAGTTGTGAGGCGTACAGCGCGCCTACCCGCTGACATAGCGCGCGACGCCGGTCGGGGCACTCCTTAGCAAGGGTGGCCTCCACGGCGGCGCGGAGCGGGTCTCCGTGCACCTGTGCGGCTGGAGCATCAGCGAGCCGTGCCGTTGAGTGGCCGGCTGCGAACACGACGCGCGTGCAGGCCACGAGAAGCCCGTAGAGGAGAGCGCCGCACGCGTACGCCAGCATGCGCGCATCCGTCCACCACGACCTGTGCGTTACTGTGCGCGCCAATGAGGGCGACGCGGTGCACCCCCAGCGTCTCTGCAACCGTTCCGTCAGACGGCACGGCGGGAGCGGAGTTTGTGTCTTGCCACTAAGTACATCGTGTAGCGCAAACATCTGCGTGAGCCACCACGCACCAATGCGTTCAGACGCTGGCGCCGTAAAAAGGTCCGCCACAAGTTTGATGTGCATCGCGGGCACCACTTCACGGGGTGCCGTAGAAGCGCAGTGTGTGCGTTTGCGCTGTGGCATGCAGGCCTGTGGCAGCTCATGCCATGCGATGGCACGCTGAAACCACCAGCACGAGGCCTCGGCAAGCAGGTCGCGGACGGCGTGTGACTCAGCGACGAACACGCGCCTGTAGAGGTACGCATCGTTGCGGGGTGTGGCAGCAAAGCGTGCGGCTACATATGTGGCGGCGGCCGTCTTGGCTGTGTGGCGCTGCGCCTCAGTGGTTGTACCCGCCGGTGCTCCTTCCTGGGTCCTCGTGGGCCGTGCAAAGACGGCCGCCTCCGGCAGCGAAAGCCATTCCTGCGTGACGGTCGCCGGGGCGAAGAGGAAGAAATCAGCTTCGGCTTCTGCTGCGGCGGGAAGATAGGGCACCAACGGGTGCGTGTGCCCGGCTGACGCACCGGGCGACGCCGGCGACGGATGCGCCGCTAGCCACTGCCGCAGTGAAGGCAAGGACACGCGGTGCGAAAGGTACGGCTGCACGCCGGTGCCCTGTTCCACGGCGGGCTTCTTCGCCGAGCCGCCGTCACCTGCCGTGAGGTACTCACGTGAGACCAGCACAGAGACGAGCCCTGCCATCTCCACGCCACAGTTACCGCGCCGCCGCGCTGCGCCGCACGGGTGCGTTAGCCCCGCGGCCATCTGCATCGCGTCCTTCGTACCCTCGGTGGCAGAGGTTGACCCGACACCACCGTTGTCGACACGCTCAGTCGCCGCTTCTTCTTCACCTTCGCCTAGAAGGTTGACTTCAGCAAAATCAAGCCGACGCAGCCAGCGCCGCCACAACGGTGCCGTATCTTTCTTCTTCGCGAACACGACTCGCCGGGCCTCTGAGGGGAGCGCAGAGGCGGAAGCCAGCACCAACGCACTTCCGTCCTTGGAAGCACGATCACCACGTGCGGTGGTGTCGAAGAACACTACCTGCTCTGCCCCATGCATCTCCGCCACCAGACGTGCTGTCGGATGCGCGGCGCACCATGCTAGTGATGGGCGATCGTGGATGAGAGGTGCCGAACTTGTGGGGACGTCGGCGCTGGTCGCGCTATGCTCTTGGCAAGACTGGTAACTTGCGATCGTTAACAGCACCTCTGGAAGATGCCGGGCTGCTGAACACATACTGCTTCGTACTCCTTGGAGAGCAACTAACGAGAGCAATCCGAAGACGCGCGCAGCGGCAACAACAGCAGCAGAGAGAGAGAAGGAGGAAGAGGAAGAAAGAGATAAAACCACAGATACGGGAAGGCAGCAACGAGACCTGACCACAGTAAGGGGGAGTGGAAGACCGGCCTTTTTATCAAGCGGAGCGACGATGACAAGAGGTGGTGCCTTTCGCTCGGTCGCGCAAAGCAAATGCATGAGACATACAGGAAGAAAGGATGAGTGAACGAGAGAGAAGGCATGTAAAGGGGTTGTTTGAAAGGAACACCAAGCTGTACACAGTGACGACGGGGGCACACCTCACAACGCTGCGGAACAGACCGTTGAGGTGCAGAGATGCCACGATGGAACGTGGGTGCGAACACTTGGACGACGCACTTGACCCAGGTGATCTGAAGGGACACGACGTGCGGTGCCTTTGCTGGGGGGGGGGGGGGAGGAGAGAGAGAGAGAGAGGAACAAGCCAAACACCCTTCACCTTCCAGCAACACCTCAGTAACACGTTTCTCCGCACCCGTGTCTTTTTTCTTTTCTTCTCTAACAATGCAAGGGTTCAGTTCGTCTAACCCGCCAGCCGGGATGCGGGAAAAAAATCACGATGATACAAAGGACACAAGCGTGCGGCTGTGCGTGTGTGTGTCCGTGTGTGCGCATGCAAGGAATACATGGACTTCCTAGAAGAAGTCCAACCGGAAATAAATCTAGTAGCTTGCCTTTTGCGTGTGGGCAATGCGCTGAAGTGCCTCGTACGCCTCCAAGACGATTTGCCGCACCTCGTTGCTGTAGTCCAGAGCCGTATCCATCACATGCGGCAGCGTCTGCTCCGCTACGCTCGAGGCTGCTGCTCGGAGAGTCGGCCGCACGGGCGTCGCGCCAGCCTTGGTGGGCGTTGCGGTGCGACTCCGCACGACGTCACTCTCGCCGTACTGTTCTCGCAGCAGCTCGCGAATGCGCTGCTGCAAGACGTGGCTGGGAGAATTCACATCGCTGCCGGTAGACGCCTCGTCGGAGGCCGCCGCGTGGATACGCCCCGAGGTGTGCGCGCCGTCCTTCAGCTCGGGTGTTGATGCGGCGACATCGGCTCCTCGTTCCACACGATCGCGCAGCGTGGCAAAAATCTCAAGCAGGTCTTGGCTACAGGCCAGCGTCTGGGCCAGAAGGTGATCACCCACCGCTGCCACGCGCTCCCGAAGGTGACTGACGTCGGGATCCACGGGAAGTGTGGGCGGCGTCGGCGTCGGATTCGGCGTGACGCGCTCCGACACGGCGTCGCCAGCCCGTACATGCGGGGGCAGCGTGTAACGGTCCATGTCTTCATCTTCCCCGCTGCTGTCATCGCTGCCCGCCAACGGTGGACCGTACGGCGCCCTCCGCGACGATTCGCGCTCAGGTCGCACCGCCCGTGAACCCAGAGCACGCTGTAACCCCGCGTCCATTTCATCAACTTCCCTGTAACTGAGGTCTGACTCCTTCAGAGCGGCGACCGCATCCTTTGTGCTGTCCAGCACTTGTTTCACCAACGCATCGTACAGTCGGAACAGATGAAGACTACCGGGACTCACCACGTTCAAGCGAACATCACGGCGAAGGCGATAGTGCTCTTCCTCTGCGGCGGTGATGGCCTTGCGGATGGCGCTCGAGGAGGTGCTGACAAAGATGGCCGGGCTGACTGGCTCTCTGCCCCAGAACGACGCGCGTGATGTGTCGTTGTGGGCTACCGCACCTGCGGAGCGGTTCAGGGCATCGCGCACTGCGCTGCTTGCACGGCCACTTGTGAGCCGCGTGTACTTCGTGTTTGCGTGGCGCAATTGACGCTGACACGACCGCAGCTGTTTCTTTAACGCACTCACACGCTCTTGCACGCGGCGGTTCCAAATGCGGTTCAGCCGCACAAGGAAGGGGAAGAAGTGGGAGACGGCAGGCACACGTGGGCAGTACTTGTTTTTGAACCGTTGCGCTTCCTCAAACACGGCAAATGGGACCCAGTAGTCACTCTCCTGCTGTCGGCATGCGAGCACGTCGCGCGCGTTGGGGAGCTGTTCACTGAGTTGTGCCGCCTCTTCCATTTCGTAGAGCTTGATGCGCTTGAGGCGTAGGTACCGGTTCTCCGCATGAATGATCGATTGCAGCGCGGAGGCCCAGTTGCCGTTCAGCCACACGTTCTTTGTCTCCTGCGCACTCGCTGTGCCTCCGTAGACACCGTCTTCAACCCCAGTTTGACCCCACGACCGACTCTGTGTGGAGGCATCCAAGTACGAGAGCGGAGGGCTGACATCTTCGCGGTTGGCCTTGCGGCGCCGCGGGGACTGTGCGCTACGGCTGTGGTCGTCGGGCGGTGCGCTTTCATCCTCCGCGCCGTGCTCACTCTTACCGGTGAAGTAGCGAGTGGGGTAGCCAAGAAACACAAACTGGTGCTGCTGCTCATTCCAGCGCAGGTAATCTTTCAGAATAGGGACCTGCTCCATCACCTGAAGCAGCCGCGCCAAGCTGAGGTGCACAGCTTCCACCTCCTCCTGTAGCTGCTGTCGTTCGTTCAGCAGGCGCTGATGAAGAGCGTCATCGTGCTGACGTTCATGGTCGGCGTTCAGGCGCAGCGCCAGCAGCTGGGCCTGGGTGGCACTGCCGGCCTGTGCGAGCTCATGGCGTTCCTGCTCTGCGCGCGAACAGCGGTCTTCCAGCTGCCGGAAGTGCTTCTCTAGCTTCACCAGTTCTTTCTGGTGTTCATCTCGCAGGCTCGTGAGCTGCTGGCGAAATTGCCTCTTTTGCTCACGCAGAGTGTGGCGTGATGCGTCCTGCTCAGCCAAAAGCCGCGTCACCTGAGCCTGTTGCTGCGTGACCTCGGTCTGCTTAGCCTTCAGCGCGGCACGCAGCTGCTGCAGTTCCTCTACCGTGCCATCGTGTGCCTGCCGGGCAGCGTCCCGTTCAGCTTTCAGGCTCTGTGCCAGCTGTGACAACTGGTCAACCATGGCTTGCTCACGCTGGTGCCAGTCACGGTGACGCGCAGCAACAATAGGAGGTGACGACGCGGCTGCCGCGTGCGACGCGCCTTCAGCGGACGCGGTTGCCACCGCACGCATCTCACCACGCAGGCGCTCCAGCTCCCGCTGCAGTCGCTCGATGATGTCGTCGCGCACGACCAACTGCCGCCCGACATGGTGAAATGTGCGATCGATTTCCTGCACCTTCTCATCAAACTGCCTTTCCTTCTCCTCGATGCGGCCGAGCAAGGGGTCGCTTGCCGTGCTTTGGTGGGATGCAGAGACCTGATTCTGTGGCGGAGGGCGGTGCGAGTCGCGTGGCGCATGCCCTACCTCCTTGGTACCCCGCTGAGAGAGGTGCCTTCGATGCATGTATAGGACGTCCGCACTTGGGAGAGAGGCGTCGCCTCGGTGCGTTTGCGGTTTAGGCGGTGCGGCAGGTGTGGACTCGGCGGACGACGGGGATGACGCGGATGTTGTGGGCATACACGACGGTGAACGCTCTTGCCGCGTGACGTGGGTGCGCTGGAAAGTTGATTTGCGCGGAGGCGTCTTTCTCGTGTCGGCGTGAGTGGAAGCGTCGAGCGACGAAATGACGTCCTCCAAGAACGTCGCGGAGACCTCCACGCGCGCAGCTGAAGGGAACGGTGACTCCAGCACACAATCTCCGCGGGAGGCGGACTGGTGCGGAAGGGGTCTTGGAGGGGATGTAATTGTGTCAATATCGGCCATGTTCACTGGTGAGCTGTGTGGAGATACCGCACGCGCAGCCATTGTCTAAGACACTGTGCTTGTGCACGCACACACAAAAAAAGCGAAGCCGACGCGTTTCCGGTTCAGATGCGCAACCAAGGAAGACAGGCAGGTGTGAAAACTACGGTCACACGTGCGCAGTCGTTCTTCTCAGGGACTGACAGCGTGAACGCCAGCGCAACAACGAAGGGAAACAGAGAACGGAGTGAGAGAATGGGTGCGGTGAACAGTTGTACACTGACTGGCTGGCACGCGAAAACGATGGGGGCCACATAAGCACTTCTCGCTTGAGCAGACAAGAACAGCACGGCTGAGTGCCCTCTCGTCGACCGCACAAAGGACGTGGGGCGGGAGCCCGCTCTCTTTCTCACACGCACGTTGACGGAGGCTGAGAATGAGAGAGTGAGAGAGAAATACACGCACGCGTGCATTGCGTTGAACTCGTACATGTGTGCGTGCGTACACTTCACAATTATGTGCACACATACACACACGCACACACACGCACACACACACACACACCTCTGCCTCTGTTATCCTCGTCAAGCCTGTTTGCTGGGGAGTGTATTCGACTCTGAGATTCAGGTGGCGGACATGACATGTTTCTGCCAGTGCCGACAAAAACAGGAAGCAGACGGAGACGACCCCGCCGGCAAACACGCGCACACTGAACAAAAAAGAACGTTGGAGGAAAAACAACAACATTGCATGACGCCACAAAACACCGATCCGAACAAGCAACTCGGTAAATCTAATATCAACGGTGTGGACTCTAGATGGTTAGAAAGAAAAAGGACAAACACAACAACATCCGGCGAGCGTCGAAGGAGGTGGGAGGAGGTGAGACCCATAGCGCGAACGCGTCACTGCTGTCCCCAACACGTGAGTCACAGGTCCACTCACGCCTTCCCTCACGCATTCTTCCCACTGTCTTCTACAGTGAACCGCAAGGGAGAAAAGTTCAGTGCGCGGTGGCCCAAGTGTAGCCGACGGTTACGAGCCCTCTTCCGCGAGCGAGTGGCCTTCCTCGGCGGCGCTCTTGAGTGCCGCCGCCTCCTCCTCTCGTTTAAGCCTGATTCGCTCGAGGATGCGCGCAACCTCTTCCTTCCGGCGCACACGCGGCGAGTCCGTCTTTGAAGAAGGATCCTCCCCCGTGCTGCTCGCTGTGCTTGACAGCGCCACAAGGTGCGGTGTGTGGGGACTCGCCGTGGGTGTCTTTGACGCTTCCTCGGCACCACCGGCGGCATCAACCGCGCTGACTGGTTTATCCGCTTTCTTCTTGGGCAATTGACCCGTCGGATGCGCTGCTGTGTCACGCGTCAATGACAGCCGTGTGTCCGGTGGGTCCTGGTTCACACGAGGCACACTGAGCGTGGCGGGCGCGGCCGAGCCGGCGACACTACCATCGTCTGTGGTCGCCACTGCTGAGCGTGGGCGGGCTGCGAAACTGGCTGACTCCGGCTTCGACGGTGCGGCGAGAGGCTCGGCTGGCAGCGGCACCGCATCGGCGAGCCCAGCCGGTGTTTCACTTGCTGGCATCGATGGCAAGCCCACACCACCACCGCTCGTCGCGCCTCCTGGTGCTGTGGTCGACCGCTGACGGTCGTCGCCATCTCTGTCCGATTCAGCACCACCGTGCCCGCGTGCTGCCTTCGGGCTCGGCGATGCCGTCGCCACTTCCACCTCATCCTCGTCGTCAGCGCTTCCCGGATACGCAAGCCGGTGTGTGGTGGAGGATGGTCTGGCAGTGCCACTGCGACGCACGGGCTCTTCTTCTTCCACCTCGTGCGGTGCGATGTCCTCCGCAGATCCCATGTCGTCCTCGATGCCGCTCAGCTCCTCAGGTACGGCTGCAGTGTCTGGGATGTGGCGCGGCTCGGATGGCTTGCTCGGAGATGACTTGTGCGGCTCCTGTAGTGGTGCCTGCTGGGTGGCGCTGTCGTGGTCGGGCAGTGTCGCACGGGGCGCGGTCGGCGCACTTGAAGCTGATGGGGCGAGCGTGCTCGACCGGGGTGAGGTGGTGGCGGACCGCTGCAGGCGAGGAAGGGCCGCACCGCTCGCTGACACGCCGTCCGACGGCGGTGCACGGTAGTGGTGAAGCACGTTGCCGCTGCCTTCGCGGTCGACCGAGGAGGCCAGTGATGTGCGGTCGGTAGAGGCAGCACCGGGGACGAGAGGCACTTGCTGATGCGACGCTTCCACATCTCCGCCTGTTGCCCCACCAACTCGGGTGCGGCTCTCGCTCTCAGCGTAGAAAAACAAGGAAGGTTCATTGTCCTCCTCATCGTCGTCATCAAAGCGACGGCGGCGCGCAGGGGCTGGTTCTTTTTCATGAGAGGGAGGCAACTCTGCGGACACGAGCGGCTGGCTTTCCACTGAAACAGCAAGTGCCGGGGGCTGGGATGGAGTGCCTTGAGAAGACGGGGCGAGTGGCGGAAGTGAGTGAAGCCCCGGGCTTTTGGTTGCGGCTGCGCGCACATCGACCGGCTTCTCGATTTGCGTGGGGAGATTCTCCAGCTGCTCCGACGGCAAAACGAAATCGTCACCTAAAAGGTCCACAGGCTGAATGTCGTCGTGGGTAAAGCTCTCCGGCACAACAAGGGGTTCCCTCACACGATGGTTGTCGTCATTCTCGTTTGGTGAGGGAACAGAAACGGTGTTTGCGGCGCCGTCACCACCCTTGACCTCGGGCCGTCGCGTTGGAGGGCGAATGACTGGTGAGACATCAGTGTCTTCTTCATCCCTGGCAACCGGCGTGTGAGGTGGTGAAGGGTGAGCAGTCTCTTCAGCGACCGCAGTAGCATCTGTCGACATTTCGTGACTGCGGCGCTGACGTTGCTTCTCCGCCTCCACGTTGTCAAAAGGAATGTCTGATACAGACAGCATCTCACTACTGTTGCAGCTAAGAGTGGCACGCCGAGAATTGTTCTGCGTAGGGATGTGATCGGCACTTCCTCGTTGCTTCGCAACCATCAAACCATCGTGGGGGCGGTCAGCTGGTGTACCGGACGAGAGGCGCAACGATCTGGATACTGACGGAGGCGTTTCTTCTATCACAGAGAAGGGAACCCGCACCGGTGGTGACGTTGGGCCGTGCCGCGGCTCATCTTGGCTTTCAGGATCGGCGACCTCTGTGCCACCACCCAGTGTGTTTTTTCGGCCGACAAGAGGGGACGGCGCGATGTCAGCTTCACTAGCTTGACTATGACGTTTCGCGGAACCTGCGCGAGACAATGCTCTCCGGACGTCAGACAGCACCATGCCAGTGTCGTCACGGTAAATCGAGTTGTCCGTATCGGGCTCTGGTTCCCTGCGGCGGCTATCTACACGTACGCGAGAGACGAGGTCAACTTCCTTCTCTGCCTCAAATGCATCTGCTTCTGTGATTTCGTCCTGGCCAGCTTCTGCCGCTTGTTTTCGGTCTGCCCAAGGCTGTGGAAGCATGATAGGCTGCGTTGGTGTTGAGGGGCTGTTTGCTCCGACCAACGCTTGCTGTACCGCCTGTATCACAAAGTCACGTCGCTTCTGGATGCGTTGCTGAGCGCCACTACTGGGCGTGCCACCATGTGGTGATAGGTGACTGCTCCGCTGAAGGTCATAGAGCTTATCTGAAGGGGAGGCTCCGTCTGCCAACTTGACAAGGATTTCGTACCCGCTGTCGTGCCCAATATCCATCTCGCGTAGAGCCGCCAAAAAACGCGAGACCGCATGAAAGTCTCGCATCACTTGCTGGGCAAAGTCTTTCACGAGCAATGCGCTTGGCGTGCCAACACGCGGCGGGCTGTTCTCCGTCTCCTGCGTCGCGAGTGGCGTGCATGAGCCGATCACTTGCTCTGCCTCGTCGCGAGAGGTACGTACAAGTTCGGAAACCAACTGGGCGTCCTCCTTGACCTCCTTCAGCTGATCACGCATTTTTCCGGTCACATCCATCAAAATGCTTTTTTCACGCTGCAGTCGAGCACACTGCTCCTGAAGATGCTCGACTTCCTCACATCTGCTGCTTAACCTTTGTTGTAACTCCTCTCGCGAGTGGTTGGCGTGCTGCAGAACTGACGAGGCATGCCGTGCACTTTCAGAGTTTTGAACAAGGAGCTCCTCAGCGTGCGCGGTCAGCTGCGCTATCATGCGCCTTGCCTCCACTGGCCAGTGCTCCGTTTCTGCACCAGCTGAGGCACGTCCAGTGGGCCGGTCGCCGACTGTGTGGCGACTGTCCTGCGACGCAATGGCATCGCGGATTGAACTGGCGCGGTTGGCTGCTTGCCCTCGCTCCATTTCTGCGAGACGTTCATCCAAGGCTTGAATCTGCTCGACAGCGGTCTCGAGCTCCGACGACAATTGAGCTGCACGATCCTCAGCTTCTTTTTGCGCCAGGTACGCAGCTCCCACTTCCGTCATTGCCGCGTCAACGTCATCTGCGCGGGCTTTGGCGATAGAGTTATCACCGTTGTTGGATGCGACGCGCAGCACATGACGGTCAATGGCCGCGTTTAGCCTCTGAATTTCTTCTTCGTAGATACCAATCTCACGTTCCTTGGCACGCAGCACTGTGAGTATCTCCGCAGACGCACTTTGGTCCTTTTGTTGTTCGACAACAAGTCGCTGCAGACGACCCACTTCGAATGTCGACTCTTCGACAAGCTCTTCAAGTTGCTTCACGTTGTCGGCGAGCATCGTTTTTTCGTTGATGGCTTTCACCAAATGGCGTGCCAGAGCTTCTGTTTTGATTTGTGCTTCTTGCAATTTTTCCTGGAACAGCTGAACACTTTCGTTGGCATCTGTTGCACACTGTGGCAAGCCGTGTTCAGAGCGGGTATACCCGTTCGGAAGGCCATCCGCGTGCGGCAACGGCGGAGGCGCCGTGGTGGGCTGCCCATGAGATGCTGCGGGATACGGCAATCTCTGCTGCTGAGACTGAGACTCGCTGACGCCACTGGTGAGCAGCTGACGCAGTGCAACCTTCTCGGGCGTTTCGTCGAAGCAGTCATGCACTGCCTTTGGCTGGGCTGGTGAAGATACTTGAACCTGCGGAGGAACGCTAGTGTCGTGCTGCACAGCTGCCAGTACAGGCTCCACCGGACGCAGCTCAATGGGTGGCGGTGCATTTGTGGCGTACGGATGAGGAGCAGTACCTACAGATTTTTTCCTCGGCACTTTCTGGCGAGGCAAAGGAGGGACAGATACAGGCTCAGAGGTGGCACTCCCGTTGTTGTCGAGGAAACCAACGCTCTCAACGTCGGAGACACTTTCCGCTTTCGGCTCAGCCACATTCACAGGGCGGTAAGGTGGAACAGACTCGTTTTCCCAGATAGACACGGCCTCGTCACGACTTTCTGATCCGGAGCTGAATGCTGGCGGCGCAGGAAGCGTGGTCTCAGCTTTCGGTGCTAACGGTGTCGGTGGCGGTGGGGGCTGAGGGCGCTCGCTGGTGTTGTTGTGCCCCCTTTTGCTGCGACCAGCGTGCGCAGGTTTCGCACCCAAGGCGTCGTCGTTCGACTGCAGCTGACTGCGCCACTGCTCCACCTTGCTGACGCTGGAAAAAAATGAAGTGAAGGAGGAGGACTCGGCCACCGACGCCGCCGAGGAAGAAGGAAGAGCTTCCTTGAAGAAGTGCTTCAAGCCTCCGTTTCTATATGAGCTAGGCGGTGCGTAGCGGCTATACGCCTCTGCCAAGGACAGGGACGCTTCAGAAAGTGGAGCGTGAGCTGCTGCTGCCTTGGCCTGAGCAGAGGAACGCCCAGAAGGTGAGCTTCGTGCGCGAGTTGTGGTGCCGCGAACCCGAGTCGTGCTCATCTCCGGCGGCGGAGGCGGAGGAAGAGATATTTTTGGCGCACGTAGCTGACGCTTCGATGAGCGCGGAGGCGGCGGCACAGGAGGGTCGCTGAATTCATCTGCTGACGGTGGTGCATACAGAACACGCTCAGCCCGCGGCGGCGGCGGTGGCGGAAGACGAGAGCCGTACGTCGACACACCACTGGTGCGGCTTTGGTCGCGCAGTGGGGACCGCAACTCTGCTCTAGACTGATGTGGTGGTGGTGGTGGTGGTGGCGGTGTGCGTCGTGCACCGGAGTCGAATGACTTCTTGTACGGGGAAGGTGTGGAATTTGCTGGCGTGTCAACAACGCCGAAATAGCGGTTGCGGTACGCGGATGCTTGCCGACGCATGACATCTTTTTCCGGTGGCGTGCGTGAGGCGTTGTCACGCACAGGGGTCGCGTTGATACCTGCGTGGGCACTCCATGCTCTCCTCACACTTGCGTTACCAGAGTCTTGCTGCTGTGGAGCAGGTGCTGTGCGAAGCGTGGAGCGAGGAACAAACGGCCGAGAGAGAGGGCGTCCCAACCAGGGTTGGTCTCGGCTGGCGCTGCGTCGCGGTGGCATGAACGCGCTATGTGGCACTGACGGTGCGCGTGAAGCGCTGTTTAATGACGAGGCACGCCCCAAACTGTTCGGGTCTCGAAATGACTGGACTTCACCGGTGAGAAGGTCATCTGTCACTGGATCTCGCACAGGTGGCGGTGGAAGCCTGGAAAACTTTGTTGCACCGTGTGCACCGCCGCCATTGGAGGGCGGAGAAAGGTACGGTGGCAAATCTTTTTCCTCCTCGTCTTCTTTCAACGCTTCCTCACACAGGCGCTTGAGGGCCTGCTGCCTCTTCTCTAGTTCTAACAACTTCTCGCGCCGAAGGATATCTTCGTCGACGCTGTCTTCGCGGTCGCTATAGTCCATGTGCGAATACTGTCTCCGTTTCAAAAAGCAAGGGTTTGGGTTGGGCTGGGGGGTTGGTGGGCGGGTGGTGGTGTGGTGGGTGTGTTGCGTTGCTTTTGTTTTGGGTTTCGCGCGGGTCGGCGCGGGGCGTCGCGGGGGGGGGGGGCGGCCGCCCCCCCCCCCCCCCCCCCCCCCCCGGGCCCCCCCACCCACCACNCTCTCCTCTTGGCTGGGTGTGTGTCCGCGCTTCACGTCAGCAGTGCCGCCGGATTAGAGTTTGACAGCTTTAAGAAGCAGTTCAATCGCGTGTATGCCACCGCGCAGGAAGAACAGAACCGCCTTCTCAACTTCGTGCAGAATTATAACCGCATGCACGCACTCGCGGAAGTCAACCCTTTGGCTGAGTTCAAAGTCAACCGGTTCTTCGACCTCTCGCGCGAGGAGTTCGCCGCTCAGTATCTGAACGGTGCCGGCCACTTTGCGGCCGCCAAGGAGCAGGCAAATAAAACGCCGCGCGTTCGTGTGGAAAAAAGTGCTGGCGAGGCTCCGGCCTCGTTAGACTGGCGTGAAAAGGGTGCTGTCACAGACGTCAAAGACCAAGGAAGCTGTGGCTCTTGCTGGGCGTTTTCTGCTATGGGAAATATCGAGGGCCAATGGTTTTTGGCCGGCCATCCACTGATTCGCATGTCTGAGGAACACCTCGTAGGGTGTGACAACGTTGACGGAGGCTGCAATGGTGGCCTCATGATCCAGGCGTTCGACTGGCTGTTGGAGAACACCAATGGATACACGTACACTGAGGAGAGCTATCCCTACGCCTCCGGCGGTGGGTCGACGCCGCGGTGTAACCAGAGCAAGCGTGAGATCGCTGGCTACATCTCGTCTCACGTGACTCTTGAGAGCGACGAAGCTGTGATGAAGGCTTGGCTTGCCGAAAATGGACCCATTGCAGTGGCTGTTGACGCGAACGCATTCATGTCGTACAGTGGTGGCGTACTCACGACGTGCAACGGGTACCAGCTCAATCACGGTGTTCTTCTCGTCGGCTACGATGACAGCGCGGAGACGCCCTTCTGGATCATCAAGAACAGCTGGGGATCGAGCTGGGGTGAGGATGGCTACATTCGCATCCGCAAGGGCACCAATGAGTGCCTCATCACTGAATACGCTGTGTCAGCCGTTGTCCCTGCCTCTCCACCCCCTCCGCCGACCACGCGTGCGCCTCTGCCTCCTGGGACCCCTTTGGTGTTGGCGGAAACCTGTTCCGATTACATGTGCGGCACCTGCGACGCCGAGGAGATACCCACAAACGCGTGTGTCGAGACAGGTGACGGATCCGTCGTGATGCAGTGCGGCCTCAACCAGGCAATTATTCGCAAGTATGCGGATCGCGTGTGTGGTGGAGAGCCTGAGATCAGCGCCATGCCGCTGAACAAGTGCATGATTGGCTTCAGCGGTTCCTCGCGCTACACATGCGCCACCGCGTGACCACCGACGAGGAAGAGGTGCAACGAGACACACCATCAGAAAAAAAAAGAAAGCGCGAGACTGTTCAGTGCAGCGCCTGTCTGCGTCACACTGTGCACGTTTCCGCGCATTATACTAAAAAAACTGAGCTGTCCCCACAGCTTCATTCAAGTGCCCCCTCAACTTTTTTCTCTCTCCTTTTTTTTTTTGCTGCAACGCTTTTTCTATTTTGGTTCACTGGCAACAATGCGCGTGACGATGCTTTTTCTTTTCCTCTTGTTCGCGCATCTTTCTTCTTTCCCACCCTGCAAAACACGGTGCCGACACAACGTTTCACTGAAAGCGTCCACAGGGACACATAATGCGTTTGCTCTTGCTTCGTCTTCGGCCGTTGCTACAAAAATACAGGGACTTGAAACACTCACACAACAATTGATCCTGTGCCGAAGGAGGGGAGGCACGGTGGATATTTGTTCTGGGCCACGGGACTCGTTTAGTCCGTACTCGTTGGTTTGTCCTGTGAACGGGGAGGACATCAGCGGGAGCATCCTTACAGGATCGTGGCCCCCGCTTGCATGCGCATCATACTGCCCTGATTGCTTCCTTTCATTGTCTGACAAGCACACCAACCCGCTACATTTCTCTGCTCCGACTTCCTCATCTGCACGCTTTGTTGACTACTCGCTCATTTAGAGTAAATCCAACAGTCAAACGTACCGGCGTCCAACGGCGCGCCCTATTCTCCAGCCTACTATTTTCTAGTTGCTTTTTTCCTCTTTCTTTTTCTTCGGCCTTCTTCGTTCTTGTTTTTCTCTTTTGCAACCGCCTGTGGCTTTCTCTTTGCAGCTCCACCCACCAAGCAACACCAAGTTCTTCACTCGCCCGCTCGATGCGCCTCTCCGTGGTCCTGTTGTGCATAGCGGTACTTCTTGTCGGCCTCAACTTCGCCGTCACCGGCGTCGGTGCCGCCACAGCCGGAGATGCCAAACTGACGCATCAGTTCGTCGTTGCGCTAATGGAGTCTGCCGGTGTCCAAGACGATCTTCAGGAGACAGCGGTGTCTTCCTGTTTGCTGAACAATCGTAATATTCGTGAAGTTGACGGTGTTGAGTGCCACGGCAATAAAATCACAATTGACTTTGAATTTCAAAGGGAGGTTAATCTTCCCCAACTCCCCGCTGGTGCTTTGGGACCGGAGATCGCTGTCAAGGAGATTACTGTAGATTGTAACGATCGCAGGGGGACATTCCCATCGTCTTGGGTTGCCATGTCGCAGCTGGAAAAGCTAAAGTTCGACGATTGTATTCTCACCGGCGTGCTTCCCTGTGATTGGACTGCCATGAGCTCTCTCAACACTTTGGAGTTGAGCGAGGGGCTGTTGAGCGGCCCACTACCCGAATTCCCGTCAGGCTTAAGCAAAATTACCATCGAGGAAAACGACTTCTGCGGCACTCTGCCATCTTCGTGGTCCTCACTTCCACTGCGCGACTTCAGTTTTGAGGCTTATTCCAACAACAAGTTGTGCGGGTGCGCGCCGACCTGGCTTGATCAAAAAAAGCTTAAAGATGAACTGAAAGATCTTAAGTTCGAAAAGGGATGCAGCACCAAAAACCCCACATGTGATGGCACCTGTGGAACGTGTGAAGGCAGTGGAGGTGGTACGGTACATGAGAGCGCCACGCTGCGTTTTCTTCGCCTCATCGGCGGCGCTTTCCGCCCTCTTTACAGTGAATGGACCGGAGACGACTGGCAACGGTGGCCCGGTATTTCTGGCACTCAGACTGATGTGCGAATTGACCTTCGCTCAATGAAGCTACGTGGCGCACTTCCGCAGCTGCCGGATGACCTTGACGGGAAGGCTGTTGCCGTCTCATCGATTGACTTGAGCGACAGTATGACAGTCGTGGGGACTCTTCCGTCGACGTGGGGAGCTCTTGCACAACTGCAGACCCTCAAACTGGCGCGCACTGGAATCTCTGGAACTCTGCCTGTCGAATGGAGCGGTATGTCCAGTCTGACCACACTCGAACTCTCAGACACGTTGATCTGCGGCGCGCTGCCTAAGTGGTCAATGCCGGCACTCAAGACGGTTAATCTTTCCTACAACGAGTATCTTCGCGGCTCCCTGGAACCGTCCTGGTCGAGCATGAAATCGTCGACAGTGATACTCACAAACAACAGCTTTTGCGGCTCCATCCCAATGTCGTGGAAGGTTGCAGGCATAGGCAAAGACCTGGTTGCGCAGAACTTAGAATGCTCCGAGGAGCTTAACAAGTGCACAAGCGGTTCAGCGCTGGCTGGCACAGCTGCCGTGATTGCCGGTATCGCAGCTGTTACTGTCATCATTCTCTTTTAGTCCCGCGGAGCACATCCTGTTTTTGTTTTTCTGACCGATGCTGGCAAAAGAAAGACCACCACACGCTGCTTCGTCACCGGCAACAAGGCCCCATCTGCTGGCGTGTTCTGTCGCACAGCCTTTCGTGTTTCTTCGCCTTCTCCACAGCAACAACCACAAGGACAAACGGTATAAACCAATGACGCTGCGTGGCGCACTCTCAGGTATAGCGCCGCTGACGTCGCGGGGAGACTTATCTTTTTTTTTTATTGCTTATGATCTGTGCACATTGCGTTCTCAGGATGCACGCAGCTCGTTTCCCCCTAACTTTCCTCTTTTTTTCTTCTTTGTTTATCTATTTGCGCATGGTAAAAAGAGCCACGGAAGTGCAACTGTCTCTGCAGCAAAGACAGCATGCAGCACGCTACGAGCTCTTTTCCTCTTCTTCTTTCTCTTTTCTGATGCTGTGCGTGAGAGGCTGAACGCGAGCTGCTCACTGCTTGTCCCTGTCTGGACTTGCCGTCACATTGGCGCGTCGTCAGCCTCACTCTACACCACTTTGAAAATCGCACACACACACACACACACACACACACACACACACACACTGGAGGAAAAGGGAGGGGGCGCAACGCATATGCTTCCGTGTTCACAGCAGCGAACAGGTGCCTTAGCGCTTTGTTGCTTTTCCCCCTTGCCGTAAACTGTGTGTGACCTGACTATTTCTTCCTTGACAGTGGCGACTCTGTTGTTGAGCTGCACGCGTAGCACAGGCCGTGCGGATTGTATGCCACTGGTTGCTCTACTCCACACGCTTGCATTACTCCTTCTCCTTTTGCGTCTCTGCAGCCTTCTCTTTTTTTTCTTTGTGCCCCACAGGCACATCCCATTGCAACACCTGGGCTACGTCTCACAGTCACATCGGCAAAAAATGAGACCCCCGAACCGGCCAAAACGGATCGGCTCCTACCGGCAGCATTGCCCATCGTGGCTGCGCAGCACTCCACGCCTAGCTGCTTGTGTCTGTATCGCGCTGCTCATGCTGGGCGGATTGTGGCGAATTCACAGCCGTCGGGTTTGCGAGGCCGTGCCTGTGCCGCTTCCCCTCGCCCGGATGTATGAGACACCGCCTACTGCCTCGCTTGTCCACAAGCCACGTTCTGGCGAAGCGGATGTCCGCACAGAGTTTGTCACTAGCGGCTCGTCCGCCAATGAGGCACTGTGCGCACACTGGATTTCGGCGACATTGACTGGAGTGCAAACGACAGCTGCGGGTTGGGGCGTGACCAACGCCCACACACTTGACAAGCTTCGCCGCCTGAGTCAGACTGCGGAGCTGAAAGGAATGCGCGACTGGGATGTGGTGGTGTACGTGAATCAAACTAGCATGTTCACAGGAATTGACATCCAGTCTTTCGTGGACGATTTTGTCCACTACTCTGCTGCACATCCCGATGAAATCAACGTGCGTGATATTCGGCAAGGGAAGAGAATGGCTCCTCTGCGTTTCGCCACAGCGGCATCGTGCGTTGCACCACGCACACTTGTCAACAGCTCGATGTGTGAGTCGAGTTACTTTCGCTTAGATGAGGCAATCGAAAGACACGCTAGCAACGACCAGTTTACGTACCTGCCTCATGTGAACGTCACACGCGGCCGTTCTAACGAGCCTTTTCTCAATTCTGGCTTTTTCATGGCGCGCGTGTGGGCGCTCAAGGAGCTGGCGGCTGCCCAAAATTATTTGGTGGACAAGATGCCCCACCTGCGCGAGCACCGTGATGCGGAGCAGTCCGTGCTCACAGCTCTGTACCTGGACATGCGGTGGGATGAGGTGCGTCTGGGCTTGCTTGCTCCCGCGTCCCTCTCCGTCACCCGCCCGACTGTGAATCAATTCGGTCTGCACTATGGGCTCATCGATTTATGGCACTCACGCCCGCCACTTGCTCTCTCACACATCGACGGTATACCTGATGGGCGCACCGACGCCAGCCTGTACGAGTTTCCCTTTCATACACCGATGTACCCGTGTGCGATTCGCCCGTCGAAACCGGAAGTGACTATCAGAGGTGTGCTATTGTCAATTCCATCCCCCCAGCGGTTCGTTCACAATGTGCCACTGCGATACACACACCCCGAAGGTATCACAACGATTCCACTCGCTCCGCCACTGCTTGGCACAAATCCCCGCTTCATTGACCGAACTCCGGAAGGTGGCTTTCGGTCATCTTTTCCTTGTCTTATTGATGTCCCCGTCAGAGGCGAGGCGTACTGTAGAGTGGAGGTGTCCCAATTTCTTGGATGGAGTCTCGTCCTGGACTTGAAAGCTGGACAACGTGAGGCTTCTGCGGCCTTTGCCAGATCCGCAACGGTGCCCGTCGTCGACGATGCAAGCCGCAAACTCAAACAGGTATCACTTGGCGAACAGTGCCAAGAATGGATTGACAACAACATTGTGAATGGCGAGCACACATACTGACCGATGATGTCTTAGCGCCCAACGATAACAGCAACTGACGATGACGACAACGTGACCAAACGCGAACCATTGGAGCACTGTTTCTTTCCCTCATGTGCGTGTGGGCAGGCAACCACAAACAACGCATCGCATGTGACTCTCTTGCCGACAGTGTGCGTGTGCATGCGCGTGTGCGAGGTCCAGATGGAGAGACGTGATTTACAGCACGTTTGAACTGCCTGACAAGAACAAGCAGCGAGTAGCACACCTCACCCCCCTCAGGTTGCTGCCCCTTTCCCCACCCTCCTCACACTTCCACTGTTGGGCTCACCGACTTCGCAATTTACGCTATCTCACACTTCGCCGTTGTCTCTTCTCTGTTTAGCGTCTGTGATTCAGCCGCCTCCACAAAGACAAAGCAAAAAACGTGTCCTCCCATTTTTTCCCGCAGCACCACGATGTCAGTCCGGCTTGTTCTCCGGCTCAACATAAGGCCAAGCCACGCCCTGACGGTCGTGGAGCCGTGCACGCGCTGGCTCGTCGAAACGGAGTCTCCCCGCAAACGACGGCATGTCATCGGCGAGGAGGTGGCTCTCCGCAAGGCGACCAATGCACTCAATGCCATCACTGGTATCGATGTGGAGCAGCTTCACAGTGACCTCACACAGACCCAGCGGCACTTGAACGCGTGCGAATGGTGGCTGCACCGTGCGCCGTTTGGTGTGGGTCGGCTGCCTGTGAAGATAGTTGCCTATCGGTGCAACGGCTCTTCGGTGAGCACGGAGGGATGGCGTGCGAACAAGTGGGATCTCAGCGAGTCCGAAGAGTTCACTCAACTGCAGACGATTGTGTCTCTCAGCCATTAGCTGAAAGAGCTCGACCTTTCAGGCTCAGCCGTTTCCGAATTCAGCCCGTTGGAGGGCGCGACGCATTTGGAGGTGCTGCGTGCAAATTGGTGTCAAGCCTTGCGCTGGCTAACTCCTCTGCCACAGAGCCGTGTATTGAGGGAACTGTGCATCGAAGGGACAAGGGTGAGCGATTTGAGTTCATTGCGAGACCTGACACAGTTGGAGATTCTCAACGCCATGTGCGGTGCCGGCCTGCGCGACCTGACGCCGCCGACAAACTGTTGCCAACTACGGCAACTACGCATCCACGGGACGGAGGTGATTGACCTGGGTGCGTTGTAGAACATGGCACAGCTGCACATTTTGAACGCCGACAGCTGTGGTAACCTACGCGAGGTGGCCTCGCTGGTAGCTTGTCGCCAACTTCGAGAGCTACACATCTGCGGTACGAAAGTGAGTGACCTGAGTGCGTTGCAAGGCACGATGCATCTTGATGCTCTCTACGCCGGCTTCTGCGCTGACCTGCGCGGCTTGGCCCATCTGACAACTCGCCGGCAACTGCGTAAGCTCTACGTTTACGATACGAAAGTGAGTGACTTGAGCTGCCTAAATGGGCTTCCAGAACTCAGGATAGTCGATGCGCATAATACGCCACTTTCTTCGAAACCGTGCTTCGACTTTTGCCCGTTGCTCTCGTCGCTCAATGTGCGTGGTACAAGCTACGAAAGGATGTCTCGCGGTGCAGATTGGTGAGAGTGAACAGCTCGTGTGAGCGGGCACCAACATTTTTTTTTCTTCGCCACTCGATTGAGTTGTTCGCGCAGCGGTTACTTCCACAGCTCCCCATTGTCCCGTTATCATCTTCTCATATTTTTCCCATTTTCGTCGTCTCTTATTCCAACGTGATCCAAGTGATTGACGTTCCTTTCTTCTGTGCCCTCAAGTACGTAAAAACAGAACCTCCTGCAATGGCGTCGTCGCGGTGGATGACCTTTCGACTGCCCTCCACACAGCGCAACTTGCTCACCAATCATTTTGGTGCGGACAATCTCGTATGTTGCCGCCACGCTCACCCACTCGGACATGGAGACGACACCCGCTGTGCCCGTGGCTCTTTTTGTTGTTGTCGTGCTGTGACGATTGCCTCCCTCCTACCCACCGCCTGCTATGCTCTTTCGTTCCAAACGATAAGCTTACTTTTCATCAGCTAATATCCTCGTTTCAACTCACCGAAGCCCGCGCCTCTCATGTCCATCAGCTCGAAACCGTTCGAAAAGTCGGCAATCGCTGAGTGCGACGGCATTGATAATCCGGAAAGCTCCCGCTCCCCTTTCGACTCGGTGGACCGCATGCCTCACACTGCAGCCAAGACACCTGCCGTGGACTTCACCCGCGGCGGCCTGTGGAAGCCGCTTTACATCATCTCCTTGGTGGCTATGGTGGCAGCGCTTGTGCTGGTCGGTGTGAGTTGTGCCGTCGACATGTTCTACACAGACGTGAAGCCGGCGAGTTACATCCGCAGCACCGTGTTCAGTGCGGTGTGCACCAGCGGATGCACTGCTGCCGGCGAGATTCCGGTCGATTCCCTGTTCGAACCAGACCCCACCTATGCTCGGGATCCAACGACGTCTGAAGTCTTTGCACAAATGCAGCCCTTCGCGGTCACGTCGTGCACGGCGCAAGGTGA
>JASANP010001006.1:0-45656 GCA_030849625.1 Wallacemonas sp. TrypX
TCCAACGCTCAGCTTGGCAAGTACAACCGCGCTGAGGACGACAAGGACTCCAAGTCCCTCTACGTCGCTGGCAACGTGTACTAGGCGCGCGTGCTGCTCCGGCACATGTGCTACAACACACATGTGGCGTACTTCAACGTACGTTGCTCAAAAGTTGAAATAACTCACGGCAAACGAGTGGACTGAGTAACCTGATTCGCTTCACAAGTGGGACTACTAGCGAAAGTAGCACACTTTTTTGTCGCAGGGAACCACGGTCTGCTCTTCTCTTTTTTTTCTTTCTCTCTCTCTCTTCTTGTTTCTTTCTTTGTTCTTTTTCATTGTTCATGCGTGACGCCTAATCAGCGGCGTGCATTGACTCTGTAACGGCAAATAATATTTCCTATCGCGCGCATTCTTCGTCTTCACATTGACTAGGAAGCGTTTACTGACGTTAGGTGGACACATGTAAAAGGGTCTTCTCCCTCAAAAAAAAAAAAGAAGATATTTCAATGCCACGCTGGTAGGGAGCCCGCGGCAGGCTGGTAACACTTGTCGGTGGAGCCTTGCGGTGAGCGCACACAGAAGGGCCTTCGCCGCAATCAACCACAAATTCAACGGCACAAACGTCACGCAGTTGTGAGGTGAGAAAATTGCACTTCACTTCAACCGTTTTCAACGGCACCACAATAGTCGGTGCGTCTCCGCCCCCCCCCCCTCTATTGCGCACGCGCATATGTCCGCCTGCTTTCACGTTCATTTCCTCTGCTTATTTCCTCTACTGGCTTCCGTATCTTTTCTTTTTTGCTTTGCGTCCATGCACGGAAGCACTGTTCAGTATTTGTTTTTGATCCACTTGTTCGGCCAACTATTACTCTCTCCTTGCTGCGCTTCAATGGGCGACATCCCCGAGTACCAGCCCCGAGAGCGGCGCCTTGGGCAAGAAGAACTGGAGAAGCAAATTGAGCGTCTCACGGCCCCCAAACGGCCTGTGGAAGCTCGCGATCCTTTTCCTGTGTGCCCTTCTAAAAAGATCTCGCAAGCCGAGCTCGAGAAGATGACTGATCGGCTGTACACACAGAGCTTGGAGCGGAAGAAGGCAAACCTCGAAGCCATCGAGGCCCAGATGTACAAGAAAGACTCTGGGGCAACCGCAAGCCGCACTCTCTCGCAGGAGGAGACCGACAGTGCGGTGGAACGCCTTTACTCTCAGGCTCTCGCGCAAAGGAAAGCATCGCTCGAGCAAACGCGCAAGCAATACGAGCTCCAACGCCACGAGCCTGAACCGGTGAAGCTAGATGTGTTTGTGCAGCACATGTACGATGATCGCATCGCCAAGAAGAAGGCAACGGAGAAGAAGTTGTATGACAAGTACATTGCTTCCACCGAAATACACACAGCGAAGCTGCCGCGCTCGCAGCTGGAGGCAGCTGGCTCGCGGTTGTGTACCACAAAGTGACATTCATGTCTTTCCTTCTTATGTCTCTGTGCGAGCGCCACTTCGGTTCGTTTCTGCCAACCTGCGCGGCGAATGCCACCCGTTGTGTTAATAAATGCGATTCGCAACACTTGAGCGCTATTGGGTTCCGTTCTCGTTTTCTCTCTCTTGTTCTTCTCGTCTGCTCATGGAATGGCTGTGCTGCGCAATTGAGCGTGACGCCATTAGAGCGGTGGTGCCCTGGGTACCTTTTGCTTTGGATGTACACCATGATTTCCGCCATTGTTTGTCTTGTTTGTTCACACCTCCCCTGCCTTTTGTTTTCTTTGCTTTCCAGCTTCTACTGATGAGGCTAGTGTACAACTTGGAGAACTGAGAAAGGCCAAAAAACATGACCGCAACAATAGGAAAAGGTGTGTCGGAAATCCGTGCTTGCCAAGCCGTTTTTTGGCAGCGCACGCTTGTTTAGCGGCACTTTCACCGTTGCAGGCGTTGAATAACTCGTGCCCAATCTCGTGTTGGCGTCACACGGTTCACACAGCACCTTCCACTTCTTGCCACCCCCATTCTCTTGTCGTTCTTCTTGACTCCCATTCGCGCTCTTTACGCTAGTTGCTGCACACTGCTGAAGGTGTTGCTTTCGATTAACAGTGGCGTTGCTTTGCTCTCTAGTCTAGGCTAATGAGTGACCGGGAAGACGAAGATGCGTATTTGCAGCGCGTCAGCCGTGCAGCGCGCGAACAGTTTAGAGCCGGTTTTCTAACCGCATCCACCGGGGACTCCACTCCAGCCACTCATGTTACTCTTGACGTTCACAGTGTCGTCGACCGCGAACCTGTCTTGCCAATGAAAAAGAAGCGAGCTGCGAAGCGTGGGCGCGACTCGGATGACGATGAAGACGGAGTGGGCGGCAATGAGGAGGCTCCACAGTCTCAGCAGCAACAGCAACAGTCCCTCGCCTCTCAACCGTTAGCGTCGTCGCCAGCGGCAAGCAGTGGCCCAAAGCGGTTGACACTGCTGGACAAGTACTTCCCCGGCAATCTGCTCAAGAACTCGTCGCTTTCCCCAGCACTTTCTCCACCGGCTGCGTTTGTCGAGCAGGTTATTTCTCAGGTGGAGGCAATGCGAGAGCAGATTGTCGTGCTGCGCTCCACGGTTGAGGATGCGGAACAGCTGTTGACCGGCCAGTCCATTGCCGACCAGGTGGGGCCCGATGGAGAACACCTCGTTGCCTCCGCGGACTGTGTGGACACGGTTGTGTGCGCGGAAAACTGGAAGGGCGTGCGGAAATTGTTGAAGGAAGGACTCCGTCGCCGCGCTGGATCCCTCAGAGAACAACGTTCCCAGTTGGAGAAGCTGCGTCAGCGGAAAGAGAAAATCACGGTGCCTGCTCGGCACAGCCCAAAGCTGTGGCAGCGGTTTATTAGCCTGCACGGTCCCGAGACTGGCTCCACCCTGTCGCTGTCAGATTTTCTATGGAGCAGCAGTGCCTGTACAACGTTGCTTTTCAACGTAGTGGCACAGCGCTTTTTGCGTGTCGTGCGTGAGAGCGAGACCGCATCCACGTCTCTGTGCCGCCTTGAAGTGGTGAACGACGACTCACTCGTGGACGACGCGCAGGAGTGGCTCAGTCAGCAGCAGCCGCGGCTACCCGAAGACACGCCAGCCGATGTCGCTTCGCTGCTTGTGTTTTTGCGTTGTCTGATGCCCGCCACGTCATTGGAAAACCATCTGAGCTCTGTGGGGTACGGTTCGTGGTTGTTTTCGTGCCTGTGCGCGCTCGACACCCCGCTCGACCCCGACACGGACCGCGTCGCTCACACCCTATTCAGAGCGTGTTGTGATCACCTGCGCACGTTGGGCACAGTGCTCGGTGTTCAAGGGGACGAACGTGGTGCACTGTGGACCATGCTCGAGCGAAGCAACGCGCCTGACGCGTCCGCCAACGAGTACACCCGCGTGCAGGACGTTGGCATTGTCGAACTTCGTGCGCTCTCAACACTCGTTGTTGTGCTGGCCAAGTTTTTTCGTCAGAACCAGAGTCGCCTGATCACACTTTGACGGCATCATCCGCTCTTGACCGCACACACATACACACACACGTGCTGTGCTGCTTACACACACTCAATAAGCACTGGCACAGATGCCGATACATTCTATTCACAATGAGAACACAACATCGCTTTCTCCGCGGCGTGCGCGTGGTCGTCCCTCACTCACGCGCGCGAGGACACATTCGTGCGGGCGGTGGCGTTGTGCTGTTGGGCACTAGACCCAGCGGCTTCGTGCAGCGCACGGTACGCGTTGTGCTCACACTGCGGACCCTCGCTTAGCTCGCCAGTGATCCCCTGCTTGTATAACGGTTTCCGCTGCGAACGCTACACCGTGTTCCTGTTGTCACTTCATCCCAATTGATCTCAAAATCTTCTCTCTTTTGCGTGTTTTGTCCTGCACTGTTCCCTCTGGTGTACCCGACGTTGTCTCGTGGTATCTCGTCGCCTACGCTGTTAGTGATCTCTCCGCGGTCAATCGCGTCCTATCGGCTTGTCTGTTCGTTCGCACCATCCCGCGCGCTCGGAGTCCTCTCACTGGTAACGTTAGACGCCAGTGCCGTGTACGTTGGTGATTGAGAAAAAACAAAGTAACAGGGCACACCTCAATGTTCACGTTGCTCTGTTGTGCAGACCTTGACGGTGCAAAGGTCAATCTGGAGGTGGCCCTGTCCAACTTTCCAGAATCACTTTCCGCACTGGAGGACGCACTGTATCACGTGTTCCAAGCAGAAAATGCAGCAGTGACGCGCGGCTCAGCGAATCAGACACCTTTCCGCATCGCCTCTGTTCAATGGTACGACGATGAAGCGTTGCAGTGGACCGAGCTACTCTCGCTGGACCAGCTTCATGAGTACGACCAGTTGTACATCTTCCAGCCCCAATCGCGCTACCACAGAGACACTCAGCAGGACTTGCCTCCGCCGCGACCGCCTTTGTTGACATCATCGACGTCGGCCATTTCTGCGAATGAGTCGGCTTATCCTGACGCAGCTGCCGCCAGGCCTGTCACTGGTCACGAAACTCCCCGCTGCGATGATACATCCTTCACTTTACATCAACGTGCCGACAGCTGGCGCGGGGCTCGTGGGGAGCTGTCCCCGTCAGCGCGCAAGCTCTTGGAGCACACGCGCGAAGAGTCCGCTTTGGGTGAGCGGCTGCGGCAGATTCGGCAGGAGAAACTCGCTCTCGAGCGCTCACTGGCGACGGAAGCGGAAGAAGAGAGGCGGCAACTGGCAGCTCTGACAGATGCCGAACTGAAACGGAAGGAGGCGGAGATCTGGCGGCAACGAGACCGCCTTGCACAGGCGGAGCTTGACTTCCAGGCGCTCTTGGAACGCAAACAGCAGCTCCTTTCTGCCAACGGTGGACGTGCCGTGTAGTGGCTTCACACACACCTTTCAACTTGTTGATGCCAACGGTCGCTTGCCGCCTCGTTTATCGTAGTCGCCGCTGCACATGCACACACACAGACACGGCTCGAAAAGAAAGAGGCATCCGGCAAAAGAAAAAAAAAAAGAAACTGTCGGCGGCGCCCTAACCCGCACACGAATCACGAGAAGCCTCGGCTGCAGATCTCCTGTGGAGGGCACAGTGAACACCCTGTGTGTTTGTATGTTTCGTGTGTGGACGTGCAATGACCCACACATTGGCACACGCGGAAAGATGAATGCACCGTGTCTTGCTCGCTTGCTTCTGCTCATGCC
This sequence comes from Wallacemonas sp. TrypX, assembly GCA_030849625.1. Classification (NCBI taxonomy): domain Eukaryota; phylum Euglenozoa; class Kinetoplastea; order Trypanosomatida; family Trypanosomatidae; genus Wallacemonas; species Wallacemonas sp. TrypX. The sequence goes on from JASANP010001006.1 coordinate 5,175, forward strand.
ACAGTAGCGCGCGTGTCCCAACGCTTGCCTTTTTTGTTTCTTGTCACTGTCATCTCGTCTCTCTCTTCCCGTATCTAGAGTGGATACGTTGCTCTTCCATCCCCCTCCCTCCTCACCACACTGCAAGCACATCAGAGGTTTGTGTGAGTGAGAGTGTGTGGCCTTTCTCTTTCCCTTTTCTTGCTTGGCTGCCTTCTCTTCCGTCACTGGCCTGTGGCACGAGACTGAAGCCATGGACACTCAACGGCACGCCGTGCACGGTAGCTATGCGGCCACCTTCACCGAGCGTCAACGCGGTGCACAGGAGGTGCCGTCCCCTCGTTCGGGTTCGAGAGCCGCACGAAGTGGGGCTGTGGCAACGAACGGCGATGGCGCTCGCTGGAACAAGTCGGTGCGCGTCGGCGTGCCGCAGACACGGGGCAGCGGAGACACGTCACCCCGCCAGCAAGTGCGTCCACCGACTTCTCCGACGGCCCGTCGCTTCCGCAGTCCGCAAGCGGGTTCGCCACGAGAGGCCTCGACGGCGTCGTCTCAGCCGGGCCCGAGCGTGCAAACTCGGTCTCTCTTCATGCACGCAAACGATTTGGTAACATCCACAGGGCCAATGATCAATGTGGCGGCGACCGTGGCGAGTACACCGCGCAGTGCGGCCTCGCAGGCCGAGCTAGTGAAACAGTTGCGCGACGTGGTCCTGAAGCTCACGCAAGGGGCGGCTGCGGAGTCGCAGGAGGCGGCTCACATCCAGCAGCGGTTTGACGCCTACACTGAGCTTGTGCGTGAGCAGGACCGCATCATCAATGAACTGCGGATGGACAATGCGCGTTTGCAGCGGGAGCGCGACACGCTGCTGGAATTCCGCCATCAAAGCCTTCAGCGCGACATGAAGCTGCTCTCCACGAGCAGCGAAGAACACGCCTCACTGACGAAAACACCGCTCCTCGACGAGCTGATCCAGCGTGAGTTTGCAAAGAGCAACGGACTGACGTCCTCCGCTGCGGCGTCGCTGCTCACGGATGCACTCACCCCACCGACACGCAACCTGGTGCGATCGCTGGCCGCACAGCTGTACGACGAACGCACGCGTCGTCTGGACGTTGAAGAGAGGAGCAGCGCTCTCGTCGGGCAGCAGCAATCAATGATTGACACTCTTGAACTACGCCTTCAGAGAGCGGAGCGCACACCTCAGCGGACGCCTCGTCGTACCAACGCTGCTGCCGCTGCATGGCCAGCGGTGGCGGACGGTGGCGGCGCTCGCACCCCCCTAGCGGGCCCGCCTGTGGGTAAGCCCGCCACACCCCAACGAGGCGGCCTGGATAGCCCGACATTGTCGAGCTCAACCTCTCCCTCGTCCTCGTCCTCCTCTCCGCGCTACTCGACAGCAGCCTCGCCAGACTCGCTGCACCCCCGACGTGAGTCAGACCCCATGAATTCGGCGCAGCGGCGGGTTGTTGACCAGCTCAGCCACCGTCTCGAGAACCCCTCTCGTGGCGGCGCAACGCCGTCCACTGTGCCCAGAGCGTACGTGCCACTCCCCATTTCTCCACGCGGTGACACCGACCTCAGTCACAGCCGCACCCCTGTATCGCGTCTGCGCCAGTCGTCCAGGGACGCGACGCCTCCTCTCTCGCCGTCGGAGGCCTACGACGATGCCAACACGATACTCTCCGCTATCCGTCAGAAATACGGTCTGTGAGCACGGAAGTGGTGAGAGGCGCCAGAGGACTGCGTCTCGCAGGCTGTGCATGCGTACTCAATAATCGTCAACAGCGAAAAACTATACAATGCGCTTGTAGGCCCTGTGCCACCGTCGTTGCTCTACCGAACTTCTTCATTTCAGTTCGCTTCTGTTTTCCCATCGTGGAGTATCGGTCAGCGGTAGTTCTCTTCTCTTCACCGCTCCAGGCGTTGTACTCCACCATCATTCACCCGCAACCGTTCACGGCTGACGGTCTTGACTCTCTCGGGTAAGAAGATATCCTGCTCGATCAAGGCGTGTGAGCGCAACGCACTTCACTTATGACGCTGGGCACGAACACTCGTTGCGGCCCAACGGTTGCTGTACTCTGTTTTGTTTTTCTCTTTTCTCCTACTCGCCGCGTATGCGTGTGGGCGCGTGTTCTTGTCACCTTGACCTCCCACCCTCCCCTGACTTCCCGGCTTTTTCTCTTCCCCATGGCCTCCCACTAGTGTGTGTGTACATCAAAGCTGTCTTGATTTCGTCCCACGTAAAACGCGACGCTCGTTGATCCGTCGAGCGGAAAAGAGTCTCACAGAATCACATTCGTGCACACTGATAGACTCATCAGCGTCACACTGACGCGATGAAACAGTCACTCGGCCGCCTGCTTCGCTCACAAGCCGGTGGTTCAGCGCGATGCTTGCGCGTGGCCGGATACACCTCTGTTCTGCGGGCGCAACGATCCGTACCGTCCCTCTGTGCCATGGCTGCCTCGTCGACGGGTAAAGCTTTTTACGCCACCGGTGACAAGAAGAGTGCGAGCACCGGCCGCGGTGACGAGGCGCCGTCGTCGTCGCGAGGAGGCGAGTCAGAGGACCCGGTTGTACGTGCGTGTCGGTGGGACTCCGCCGCGTACGTCGAGCGCCTGGGCTTCGCCATCGGCCAGTCGTTCACAGAAGACGAGCTTCGTGCTCATTTCCAAATATTGGCGAAGCACTTTCATCCTGACTCGGCGGCTCAGAGCACCGTTGACACGACGACCGCATTCCAGAACATCAAGGAGGCCTACGATGCACTGTTGTCGGATGTCAGGTCTAACGGAGGTCGCTACCGCGGTGGGACCCACGGTGCAGGCTTTCACTACTCGGACGAGGAACGTCGGCGTTCTCAAATGAAGGCACTTGGCGAAGGCGTGCTGCTCTTCATGCTCATGACACTCGTCCTCATCGTGGTGATCGCGCGATACAGCAAGGAGAGGCTGAACTCACGGTACCTCAGTAGTCTGCTGGCTATCTTCCTCATCATCCAGATGTTCCCGCGGCTGCTCGCCGCAGCGATTCTTTACGCTTGCCACGTCTCCTACGTGATTCAAAACTCGGAGCTGCGCAGCCAAGCCGCCGTGTCACTTCTCGTTTCTCAGCAACAGGCACAGTCGTTGTCACTTGCCGTGCAGGGTGTCGACCCACAGCGTGCACAGCACGTTGTTGTCCAGGCAGAGGTCAGTGTCAATGGGGAGACGAACGCCTCTGCCGTGTCAAGCACCACGGTCACCTTTGACAAGGGTGAACTGCGCGTCGTGGTGCCGGTACCATCCGGGCAGTCGTGGCACGTGCACGTCAGAGCTCATGACGAGCACTCTCGTCAGACACTGGTCGACAAGGTATTCAGTCGTGCAGACGTGGACGCTCTGACTAATGTGGGTGGTCACTGAGCAGCGCATATATATTTGATTTCTCCGTTCACGTGCCAGCGCGAGCACGTTTCACAGATCGCTCATCTCAGAGTAACCGTCGCTAACGGGTAATTGATACACACGAAACTGAAGAACGCATGTTACTACTAGTCCACGTGATTGCGTCACGACTGCGTGCCGAGTCGGGTTTTGTCTGCTGATGCCTGTGGTGTTGCTGATCCCGAACATGCAAAAGCCAGGTAGACGGTATCTGCCTGGTGTGACGGGTGCTTTTGCTTTTGAGTCTCGCAGCGGCTTGTCGCTGAGCATAGCTATGACCGCTGATTGCTCCACATCCCCTCCCACACGTCCTCTTTTCCATTTATCTAACTCCCATCCGCGTGGAAAACAACACCATCAACAACGCCTGATCGACAGATAGCTGTTTCCGAGAACCAACTGTTGAACCTGCCTCGCTTGGGACTGTGTGCCTTTGCCATCACCGATCTAGCCCATGTCATCTCAGCCGGTGACTCTGTCGGCGCCTCAGCAACGTCTGTTCGAAAAGCTAGGCCGTGAGTTCGATGCGCGTCAGCACGCCAAGGCGTTGAGGACAGCTGACTCCATCCTCAGCATCGCCCCTGACCATGCCGACACTATCGCCATGCGTGGCCTGACACTGCACTCCATGGACCGCAAAGAGGAGGGCTACGCGGAGATCAAACGCGCCATTGCCGTCTACCCCAAATCTACCATTGCCTGGCACTCGCTGGGCATGTGCCAGCGCACCGACAAGGACATGACAAGTGCCCTCAAGGCGTTCAAGCAGGCCCTTGTCACGGAGCCGAAGAATGGCAACATCCTGCGTGACATCGCCGTCGCCTGCATCCAGCTGCGTGACTGGCCGCAGTTCCTCGAGACACGTGAGAAGATGGTGACCTTGAAGGCAGGTGTGCGCGCCAACTGGGTCGCGCTGTCGTGCGGCCACAAGATGCTTGGCCACCCGAAGCTGGCCGCGGCGGTGATGGAGGTGATGACGAACATCATGGACTGTGGCGAGAACCCGGTGGAGATCTCCGAGGTGCACCTCTACCGCGTTGAGCTGGAGCTGGAGAGCGGAAACGGTCAGAGGGCGCTGGAGCTGCTGAAGCAACACGACGCCGACATTCTGGATGCCCCGACCAAGACACTTCTCCGTGCGCGTGCACACGCGATGATTGGGCAGAAGAACGACGCGGAGAAACGCTATCTCGAGGTGCTCTCCATGGGTATTTCGGAGGCTGACGCCATTGCGGCCATCGCTCAGCTGCGCAAAATTCCTCTTGACGACATGAAGCGCCCCAAGCACGACGTGGACAAGTACATGCAGCTGATGGACCAAGTCATCGAAACCGCACCCAAGTGTGACTACGCACGCCGCCACCTCCTGGACTGTGTGCCCATTGAGTCCTTCAAGGAAAAGCTCCAGACGTACGCGCTCAACTACATTCGTCGCATGATTCCGTCACTATTTAGTGTCCTCAAGTCTCTTTACGTGGATCCTGCGCGCGCGGCCATCATCGGTGACGTCTTCACCGCGTGGGAGGCGGAGCTGGAAAAGGGTGACTTCGACACCAGCTTTGGCGGGGAAAAGAACGTGTGCTTCATCCTGTGGGTCTGGACGTACTTGGCGTCGCACTACCGCCGCGTCGGTGATTACGAACGGGCACTTGTGTACATTGAGAAGGCGATTGCCCACACGCCGACACTGGAGCTGCTCTACTCGGAGCGCGCCAAGATCTACGCACGTCAGGGCAAGACCAAGGAGGCCGCAGAGCAGGCCGACTTTGCCCGTTTGCTTGACTTGCAAGACAAGTATCTCAACGCGAAGGCCGCCAAGTACTTCTTCCGCGACAACCAGATCGAGAAGGGTGAGGCGACGCTGCAGTTCTTCTTGAAGGAGCCGGTCACCGCAGGGGAGACGTACTTGAACATCCTCGAATCGCAGTGCTACTGGTACGAGAAGGAGGTTGGTGAGGCATTCTATCGTCTCGGCGACTACGTGTCAGCCCTGCAAAATCTGTTGTTGTTCGAACTGCACCACCAGCACAACCACAATGAGCTCAACGACTTCCACAACTACGTGTTCCGCCGCAACACGATGCGGCCATGGTTCGACGTCATTCGCAGCGACGACGAGATGGGCGCCAACAAATTCTTTCTCGACTTCTGTCCGTGCCTCGTCCGCACGTACGTCAAGGTGCACGAACTCGGCGAGGAGACCGTCCGTGCGGCGCACGTGCCTCGGCCACCACTGTCCATGGAGGGCCTCTCCTCCGACGACGTGACGCGGCTCAACGGCCTTGTACGTGACTACGTCATCCCCCCACAGTCTGTCGACCTGCAGGAGCCGCTTGTCAAGGCGCGACGCTACCTGGGTTACCTCCTCGCGCACCGTGAGCGGGACCCCACGTCGCATCTGCTCGCAGTGCAGCTGTACACGGTGCTAGAAAAGCCTCTGCTTGTCGCCAAGGCACTCAACGCTCTGAGCAAGCTTGAGCATGCGGAGACCCCTGCGCTGGTGGCACAATTCGAAAGCGGCCTGCTGGCGTCGAAAGCCAGCGCGATGGACAGCCGCGTGAAGGCAGTGATCGATGAGCTTCTTCAACAGACCAAGAGCACTGCGTGATGACGCCACTGTGAATCACGCACAGGAGGGGCAGCGATGCCTTGTGGGGGTGTCACGGCGACGGTGAAGAGAAGTCAGCCGCTGACGCAGAGCATTCGTCTTTCTCTCCACAGATCACAAGTCGCTGTTCCACCTTCCTCCCCCACTCGTACGCCACGATGTTGAGTTTGTTTGTGTTTGTGCGTCAGTGGGGTTTCTCGCAATGTCAACAGCATGTTGTCGAGCCGTTACGTGTGGTTGTCTGTTGTTTTTCCCTCGTTTTACTCGTGAACATAATAATGCTGTGTTGGGCTAGAACTAGCCTCACTCTCTTTTAAACACAATCGGCGCACAGAGGAACACAACAAGCAGGAGGAGGTTGTTCGCCAGACCCTCTCCTGGCAGTGCTGTTGCGACAAGGTGCCAAGCGGCAAGCTGCGGGGGTAGCAGTGGGGTTTGCCATCGAAGCGGTCGCCCCTTGTTTGAAGGCTGCACGTGACTGGCTCACCAAGGTCTAAATGGAAACACCGAGAGTGGCGTGCGCAGCCTCTTCTTTCTCGAACGGCACTTGCCCCGCTGTGTGGCCAGCTCTTTCTCACTGACCGCAAGGGCCGCGACGCCGATGCTTCTCACCCGTGTGAACTCGTCTCTCCTACTGTCTCTCTCTCTCATTCGTCAGTCTGCCGTCAAGGCGAGTACGTATAACCCCTCTCTCCTTTTGTTGATAGCCACTCGTTGCACTCTGTGAGTGGCGTGCGTACCTTCGGCGATGCCGACGCTTCGTATCGAGTACGCCAAGAGCGGCCGATCAAAGTGCTCCCTGACGAGCTGCGGCAAAGTCATCGGCAAGCATGAGCTACGCATCGGCACGCAGATCATTCTCCCTTATAGTGATGAAGGCGCGGAGAGTTGGAAGTGGCGTCACATTTGCTGCTTCACGGAGCGCCAGATCAGCAACGCCAAAGCTGGCGGCGATTTGGACACAATCCAAGGCTTTGAGGACCTTGCCCCTGCCGACAAGGCGTTGGTTGAGAAGATGAAGCGCGGTGAGCTGGTTGGTACCACCACCGTCATTGGCCGTGTTGGAGACGTCGCCAACAGCCCCCTGGCAAGTGAGCTGATGGGCAAAGGTGCCAAGGCATCGCCGAAGAAGAAAGCAAAGAAGGATAGCGCAGACGCTGGCGACGGCGTGTCTGCCGCCGCAAAGCCAGCACCGAAACGTGCACCGCGCAAGACAAAGGCGGAGAAGGCCGTTGCGGATGATGATGCCGCGTCAGATGCAACGGAAGACTACGACGTGGAGGTGCAGATGCAGTCCGCGAAGCCCGTCTGTCCCTACGGTGCGAATTGCTTCCGAACTAGCAGCGACCATTTTGAGCAGTTCTCTCACGCGGAGGGCGGAGAGAGTGGTGGCGCGCCTGTTCCACGGCCGGTCATCACACGCAAGCGACCTCGCCAGTAGTGAGCCTGCAACGCCCAGCCGCTGCCACGCACCGCAGAGCTTAGTGGGCATCAGCATCAGACACGCAACAACACACATTAAAAAAAATATATATACGACTGTCTACAAGCGCTTGCTTCGACAGGAACACACGCACTTGGCGTGCCGATGGCGGCTGCCGTGCCTGTTGTGCCGGAGACACGTCGCAAAGACCCACCGTCCTCACAGCCCATATGCTCTCCACGGCTCCCAAAACGCCCGTCAGCGGCTCGGTTTCCCATGCTCACGTCGCCAAAACGGTAAACGGCAGCCCGTGTATGAGTACATCTTTGCTCTTCGACAGTGTCCACCTTTTCCTGTTTCTCTCACTTCCTTTCCATCTTACCTTCACTATTTCCACTCACTTCTCAGCAACAGAAGAGAGAAAAAAGAAGAAAACACCCCTCCCTCCTCACACACAAACCCCCTTCAGCACCATGTCCTCTTTCAACACCGACACCCTGCGCGTGGTGTTCCCGCAATGGCAGGGCGGCAATGATCCCAACTATTACTTCGGGTCGCAGCTGCTGTCCTTCTTGGCGCCGCCGACGTCCGGTCCAGTTGTGACCGTGCCGGTCCCCGAGGCGAGGCCTGGCCAGGAGCTGACTGTGCAGGGCGGTGTGAGGGGTCGCAAAGAAGTGCTGGCGCTGACGGACTCGGCGGCCAATTTGATTCGCGCACACCGTCCACGCCGCGTAGTGACGCTGGGTGGTGACTGCCTTGTCACTCTGGCGCCGTTTGCGTACTTGGCGGACATGTACCGAAATCAGAAGTTCGGCATTCTGTGGGTCGATGCACACCCTGACGTGACGACACCGAAGGGCTGGTCAAACGCACACACGTACGTGCTCTCTGCGCTCCTCGGTGTGGGTGACAAGGAGTTCGTGGAGCGCGTGCCCGCCGTCACGCCCATCTCACGTGCGTTCGCGGCCGGTCTGACGCAGCCGTCCACACAGGCCGAAAAGGAGTTCTTTAAGCAGCACCCTCTTCAGCGCTGTGGCCCCGACGCCATCAAGGACGGCGGGAAGGCAGTTCTCGATTGGGTCCGCTCCGCAGGGATTACGCACCTCGCTGTTCACCTTGACCTCGACGTGCTTGACTTCACCAAGTTCCGCTCCTGTCTGTTTGCGAAGCCCGGTGCCACGGAGGCTACGTTTGAGGGCATCGCGAAGGGCGAACTTGAGATGAAGCATGTTACTGACCTCCTCAGCGCGGTGGCACGTGTCACTGATGTGGTGGGCCTCACCGTCGCCGAGCACTTCCCGTGGGAGTCCATGCAGCTGCGTGATGCACTCGCGTCTATGCCGATTCTCAAGGACTCCAAGCTGTGACACACTCGTCACACACACGTTCACTCTTTTTTTCCTCGCAAAACACTGATAAAGCAGTCGCGTAGGCGTGCGAACGCAAACAAACACGCCGCCTCAAGCGCGACACGAAAAGAAAAGCACTTATTCCCATTCGTGTTCGCTTTTCTTTCGTCCACTTACTGTCTGTTCTTCCCCCAGATAATAGTCGCCCCCGCATCGGGGATGCCGTTCCTCCTTGTCTTCTCTCTCGCTCTCTTCGTGTCTGTCTGTCACTTTACCGCATCGTGGCAGTCGGAAGCGCGCAGGCCTCTACCTCATCTTATCCTCCGAGTGGCGGACCCCGTTCTGTCCGTTGTCTCTGTGGGTCGGTTTCCACAACCCGAGCGCGGAGAACGGTGAGTGGCAGCCTGAGCAGGGTCTCCGGACTGCCGCTGTCACGCCTCTGTTGAGTTTTTTTTTCCTTTTCTTGTTTCCTATCGTTGCGAGCGTCCTCTGCGTAAGCTCTCACAGTGACTGAGGGGAAACGCGCCGCACCGCTACTGCACTTGGCATTATTTCTTTCCCTTAGCGCAATTCCCGCGACTCCCACAAAACTTCCATCCGCTTTTCTCCTCCCCCGCCTGAACCCCACCTCCACGCGCACGTGGTGCGCTCCGTCGTCCTGCTGTCTCGTCAGAGCGCATTTGCTGTTTTTGCTGTCTGTCTGTACGTCTGTGCCATTGCGACGCAAACAAGTAACCCGCTTTTCATGTCTGTGCCCTTTGATTGACAAGCACCTCTAGCAAAAGCTTCGTTCAATGGCAGTTTCATATGCTGGCGGTGCGTAAGCCGTTCTCCCTTTTGTGGCGACTCGCCGCCTCGCTCTCCCTAGATTCTGTGACGTCCCTTGCTCGCCGTGCATGCCCACTTTCGTCACCTCTTTCTCTCTTACCCCCTTCTCTCACCGTCGGCCTCGTATTTGCGCACTGTGGAACACCGAAACGCACCAGTCTACCTGGGTAGTTCCTCTCCCCTTTCACACCGTTGCACGCTATTTGGCCTTCTTTGAATCGGGCGTGGTGTACTTCCTCTACGTAACCTTTTTTTTCCTTTACACACCCCTTTCTCTCTTTCTCCCTTCTCCCCTTCTTTCTGCCGATGCCCGTTGCACCTCAATTTGGCACGGACACCCTTCGTGTCGTGTTCCCGCAGTGGCAGGGCGGCAATGATCCCAACTACTTCTTTGGTGCACAGCTGCTGTCCTTCTTGGCGCCGCCGACGTCCGGTCCAGTTGTGACCGTGCCGGTCCCCGAGGCGAAGCCGGGAAAGGACCTGGTGCTCCAGGGTGGTGTGAAGGGTCGCAAGGAGGTGCTGGCGCTGACGGACTCGGCGGCGAGTCTCATTCGCGCGTACCGTCCGCGCCGCGTAGTGACGCTGGGTGGTGACTGCCACGTCTCGTTGGCGCCGTTTGCGTACTTGGCGGACATGTACCGGGACTACAAGTTCGGCATTCTGTGGATTGACGCGCACCCCGACGTGACAACACCGAAGGACTGGGCCCACGCACACACGTACGTGTTGGCGACGCTGCTGGGTGTGGGCGACAAGGACTTCCGCGCTCGTGTGCCGACAACGACGCCCATCTCGCGTGCCTTCATCGCCGGTCTGACGCAGCCGAGCACGCCAGCCGAGGACGCCTTCTTCAAGCAGCACCCAGTGATGCGCTGCGGCCCGGGCGCCATAAAGACGGGCCCGCAGGAGGTGCTTCGCTGGATTCAGTCGGTGGGTCTCACGCACGTGGCGGTTCACGTTGACCTCGACGTGCTCGACCCTGCCAAGTTCCACTCCTGCCTGTTTGCGAAGCCCGGCGCCACGGCACAGACATTTGCAGGGATCGCCAAGGGCGAACTGGAGATGCGTGACGTGACCTCGCTGCTCGCTGCGGTGGAGAAGGCCACGCAGGTTGTAGGTCTGACCATCGCCGAGCACTTCCCGTGGGAAGCGATGGAGTTGCGCAAGTCCCTCGCAAGCCTGCCGATTCTGCGCGACTCCAAGCTCTGATCAATACGGCATCCGGCGTGCCGACGGCATGCCCCCACAACCACACAAAAGCACACACACACACACACAAATGCTGTTATTCTCTTCTTCCCACCCTCCTTCGTGTATTGGATGACGATATTGGCGCATCCTCAAAAGCTAAGACTTCCCCGTTTTGTTTTCTTCTAAAAACTGTTTTTGTCTGTCCAGTACACATGTTCGCACGCGCCTCCTCCCAAACAACACCAACACAAAAAAAGAGAGTGCGTTTTTGTTTTTCATTGTTTCCATTCGCCTTTGTTTTGTTGGTTGGTCCTCCAAGGTTTGTCGAATGGGGATGTTAACGCATTAAGCATCAAAATAACAAGAACAAAAAATAAGCAGTAGCCGCCACTGCGTGTGCGCGGGCCACGATACACGCGACCCTCACTTGCTTGTCGTTGCTGCCAGTTCTCTCATCCGCTCTCCTCCCCCCACCGTTCGTTTTCTTCTTTCCTTGTGGTGTCGGTGCCACGTCTTTGCCGGTCCTCACAGCGTGGCCGCTTAGCTCAATGGCAGAGCGCCGTCCTAGTAAGACGGAGGTCGGGGGTTCGATCCCCCCAGTGGCCTTAGTTTTTTTTCGCCCGTCCCTCGTGAGGAAAAATGCGTGGCGAAAAAAAGTCATCCGTGACAGGATTCGAACCTGCAACCCTCTGATCCGTAGTCAGATGCTCTTCCATTGAGCCACACGGACTTGTCACTGCTCAAAACGGGGACGCCGGTCAGTGTTCTTACATCTGAAGGAGGCCTCGGCGCGGCTGGGCTTGCTTTCTGCGGAAGGGTGGGTGGGGCTTCGGTGAGGGTTGGGGGGGGGGGGATCTTCGTCGGGAGGAGGAGCTGGGATCGCTGGTTTTTGTTTGACTCGCGCTCGGAGGCGGGGCGCCCGTCCTGTACACATGGTGTTCTCTGTCGTTGCTTTTTCTTGTTTGTGTGTTTTGATGGCACGTGGCCTCACTCTTCGAACAGGTAGTGCCGCACATTGGCGAGGTAAAACGGAATGCTGGCGACCTCGCTGGCGGCCGTCGCGTTGGCGGTGCCAAGCAGCGTGAGGAGGGGCATTAGGTGCTCGTGCGCGCCGTGCGGCTGTGCCTGCGGAAAGCCCGGCATCCGCGCGACGTTCAGCATCGCCTGCAGACGGTCCGCCCGGCGCGACGCCGGCTCCTCTGCTCCTGCGTCCACCGCTGGTGGCTCGCGGCGAAGGGCGTCCGTCAGCGCGTCACCGAACGTCGTGCCCGCGCCGGGGAAGACCATGTACTTGAAGTGGTGCATCGACGAGCCGCTGCCCAGGAAGAACACACCGCGCTCGCGGAACGGACGCAGCGCCAGACCCATGCGGAAGTGGTCCTCGGGACTGTCAGACATCAGCACCGACACGGGCACAACGGGCACGTCGGCGTCGGGCAGCATGATCATGAGCGGCACAAACACACCGTGGTCCAGCGGACGCCTCGCCTCCACCTGGGCCGTGAGGCCCGCCTTGCGCACAGCCGCCGCCATCTCCATCGCCAGCGCCGGCGCACCACTCGCGTTGTAGCGCAGTGAGTACGACGCCTCGGGGAACCCACCGTAGTCGTAGTACATCTCTGGCTTCGCCGCGGCACCAAAAGAGGGCTCCGCTGTGTTGTAGTGCGCCGACACCACCGCCACCGCAGTGGGCTTGCCGTGCTTCGTGATAATGTCGCGCATGTGGGCCTTCCACGTGTCCGCCATCTTCGCGTGCCGCTTATCGCCAAGCACCGGCATGGGACCGGCACCGTGGCAAATGTAGAGCGCCGGGTACACCGTCTTTGGTGGGGTGGCTGACGTCGTCACGGCCTCCAGCAGGTCGCCCGGCGTCGTGCGCGGAGGTGGCAGCGGTGCCGCAGGCCCAAACAGCAACCACGCCACCAGCACACCCGCCACAGTCGCAACGCATGCGCACACAACCCACAGAGTCGGGAGTTTCATCTGCCAGTCAGTCCACTCGCTTTTCTTTTGTTTGCGTTTGGTGTTGTTGGGGAACGAAGAAAGCAGTGTGGTGGGCGCTTTCTTGGTGACACCCTCTTGCTGAGAAACAGGATCTGAACGTAGGAGGAGAGGAGACGGAAAGAGTGGAGACACACACACAACGAATTTGCGCAAAGGTGCGGCGGCGATGGACAGAACACGTGGACAGTCACTCAGCGACCGGGTGCGACAACGGATACCCGACGTTTGAGTCAAACAGGATACAGGATGGAAAAAAAATGAAAGACAGTGCTTGTCAGTCTTGCTCGAAAGATGACGGCGTGCGGGTGCCTCCTTCTTCGAACTTTTTACTTTTTTGTTTGCTTGGCAGAGAGCGCGTTACAGTGCGCAGTGCTCTGCGAGGACGCAAAAGGGCCACTGCGACAATGGGAAGCTCGTACATCCATGTGCGTGTATTGCACTTTCGCCTCTCCTCCTCTTTTTTCTTCGCTTAACCACAACCGCAACAGAAAAAAAAAAGAAGAAGCAGGGTCGTTCACGCTTCTACAAGCCGTTCTCTTCCTTTGTTCGTTCACTCTTCGCAACACATCGACGAGCGAGGGGCACGCGATGGCAAAGGCAGAAAACAATCCTCGCAGGAGTCCCCGTGTGCGTGCGTGCGACTGTTAGAGTTTGCTTTCGTGGCCAGCCGAGTACACGGTCCTCTTGTTCTTCTCGCGAATCATGTCATTGAGTGTCTTGCGCATCCCCTTGTACACGGCCTTGATGCCGTCGTTCGCATTGACCTCCACCGTCTTGTCAGCGTAGTGCGCCATGAGGGCCTTCTTTTGCTTTTCATAGACACGCATGCGGTGCTGGTGCTTGTCCCTTGTGTCGTCGGAGCGAATCACCAGGCGATCCACAATCTCCGGCGGCGGGGGATCGGCAACTAGGTTGTAAATCTTCCCGGTCACAGGGTCCAGCCGACGGCTCAGGCAGCGGTTCAGCAAAATGTCCTCGTCCACGTTCATGAAGATCATCGCGTCAATTTGGTAACCCCGCTTCGTCAGCTCTTGAGCTTGACGCAGCGTGCGCGGAAAGCCGTCCAGCAACACACCGGCCTGTTTCGCCTCAGGTGTGTTCAGTCGTTCGAACACCAGATCCACCACGAGCGAGTCCGGGATGAGGTTGCCTTCAGCCATGATTGCGGCGCACTGCAGACCCAGCGGCGACCGCTTCTTCACCTCCTCACGCAAGAGATTGCCGGGACTAATGTGCATGAAGCCGAAGTCTCTCACCAGTCTCACGCTGACTGTGCCCTTGCCACAGCCGGGAGCACCGAAGAGAATGATGTTGAGCGGCATTGGTAGTCACAACGACCCGCACAGGTGGCGAAATAGAGGACCCACAAAAAACGTGCGCTTATTCACCGCAAACGTGCACAGTGTCGGTGGTTGAGGCAACGCCAAAAGTGGACAAACGCACCTGTGGCAGCCAGCAGCAACAGCAAAGGAGACGTGCAGGAAAGACTGCGAGGAGCGCCACGTCGAAGCGGGAAAGCAACACAAAAAGAAAGAAAGGACAAGCCAAGAAAAAAAAAAAAAGAGAGAAAACTAACACCGAGAAGAAACAGAAGTGCGAGGCACGTTGGTCACGACGCGGGTGGCGAGCCCCAACCAAGCACTTTCCTTTCTTTGCGTAGTTGTTGTTCTCTCTGTGTACGAGTGCTTGTGTGTAATTTTGAGAGAGTAAGTCGGTTTGTGTGGAACAAAGAAAAGTAAGAAAAACACAAAATGTTAAGTGCGGTAAACAAACGAGAACCGCGAAAAAAAGAAAAGGCGGCTGTAGTATTGCAGCTGCTCGGTACCTTTTGTTGTGGTAACGGTAAATGTAAATTGTGTTGGCTGATTCCTTTGTCACAGTCGTGCAGACGAGGACAGCATCCAAGGTGACAGAAAGGGTAAGGAGGAGGAGGAAGAAGGTTATGTAGCGTGGTCGAAAGAGACTGGCGGGTTCCTTCTTGGCAGTCCAGCATGTCGGTCACGCCAGGATAAAGAGAGGGCAGGAACAATGCGGCAAGTTGGGTGGAAACAACACGGAACGAGCAGTGCAGCGACTCCTTTTCTTGTCTGACTACACAAGCGCGCGAGGCACCGCCACTTGCACGTTGAGAACAGAAACCGGGAGCGGGCCGCGGTCTACACGTGTTGCCGTGCAGTTTCCCACAACTCACCGCCTGGCGTCAGTCCTCTTCTGTAATTAGTTGGAAACGTAGTTCTTTTTTTTTTCTTTTGGGAGGTGCGAATAGAAGTTAGCAGGTTGCCGGTCGCGTCACAGGCGCTGCCAGCAAGGCACAGGCACAGTCGGCTGAAGCCAGCATGCGTGTTGACGATGCGTCAGCGTCACACAGAGACAAAAGGGGGAAAGGAAACAATTGCGAACAACAGCAGTTTGACGACAGATGCCTCTGTGACTTGTTGTGGGCGCGACACTCTGAGATGGTTGGCGACGGTAAGACACAAAACAAAAGAGCCCACGTGTGCAGTAAAAGGACGAGTACGTGGCAGCGGACGTCACTCGACAGACAGCGCACCCATCGGGCGCGCACACACACATACACACACTCATGTGCTACGCGCCACACTGTTCTCTCTTTTCGTTGCTGCGTTTGTCGCTGCTTTTTTTCTCGCGCGGCAAATGCAATCATAGTTGAGTAAACGAACAGAGACAGAGAGAAGTGGACGTCTGCGGGTGTGTGGCGCCACTTTCGTCGTCGCTCCGGTTCTTCTTCGCAGCTATCAACCCAATAAAAAAGAGAAGAAGGAAAAAAAAGTGGACAAACGCCCAGTGCGTCACACAAAAAAAAACGAGAGAGGTGGCGGGGATGAAAGGCCTCTCCTCCTCGCCTGTTCCTGTGTACACGTCGATTAGCTGTAGAGGTCGTCGTCCTCCTCGTTGCCGTCCGCCGCACTGTTACCCGCCGGGGCAGGCGCGCCGCCGCCGAGGCTGTTGCCAGCGTTGCCGAAGCTGTTTGCCTGCTGCAGGGATGTCTTGAACATCTCGTAGCGGCGGGTGTCGGCGTCGCTAACGGAACGGCGAGCACCGCGCATGGACTCCTCAATATGCAGCCGCGTGATGCACGGCACAGGGTCCACCTCAGCGTCTTCCGGCAGCGTGCCGGCTTGTTTCATGTTCTCGATCTGCCGCTCCTTCATGATGGACTCGCGAATCGCCAGCTTGCACGCACGTTGGCAGATGCCGGCCAGATCCGCACCGGAGAACCCGTGTGTTGCCGCCGCCATTTGATCCACATCCACATCTTCGGAGAGCGGGGTCTTTTTGAAGTTCGCCTTGATGATGGCCACGCGGCTTGCCTTGTCCGGCAGCGGAATGTAGATGAGCTGGTCCAGACGGCCGGGACGCATGATGGCAGAGTCCAGAATGTCCGGGCGGTTGGTGGCTCCAATGACAAAGACGGACTTCTTCGCATTCATGCCGTCCATCTCGGTCAGCAGCTGATTGATCACGCGGTCGCTGGCGCCACCGTCGTTGCTGCTACCGCGCGCCTTGGCCACAGAGTCAAGCTCATCGAAGAACAGCACACACGGTGCAGCGGCGCGCGCCTTGTCAAACAAGTCGCGGATGTTCGCCTCCGACTCACCGAACCACATGGTCAGCAGCTCCGGGCCCTTGATGGAGATGAAGTTGGCCTGGCACTCTGTCGCAATGGCCTTGGCCATCAGCGTCTTACCGCAGCCAGGGGGGCCGTAGAACAGCACACCCTTGGCCGGAGACATGCCGTACTTCTCGAACTTCCACGGGTATTCAACCGGGTACTGGACCAGCTCCTGCAGCTCCTGCTTGACTTCCTCGAGGCCACCAACGTCTTCCCAGGTGACGTTCGGTGTCTCCACGTGCGTTTCGCGCAGCGCGGACGGGTTGGTCTTGGTCATCGCCTCGCGGTAGTGCTCCTGTGTGACCTTCATCGAGTTCAGCACCTCCGCGTCGATTGTTTCGTCCTCCCAATCAATGACGGACATCTTCTCGCGAATGCACGTCATGGCGGCCTCTGTGCACAGCTGAGCCAAGTCGGCGCCGACAAAGCCGTGTGTGTCCTTGGCGACCTTCTCCAGATCGACGTCGTCGTCGAGACGCATGTTCTTGGTATGAATGCGAATAATCTCGAGACGGCCAATCTCGTCCGGCACACCAATGTCGATCTCGCGGTCAAAGCGGCCGAAGCGACGCAGTGCCGTGTCAATTGTGTTGGGTCGATTGGTGGCGGCGATGACGACCACCTGAGCGCGTGACTTGATCCCGTCCATGAGGGTCAGCAACTGAGACACGATGCGCTTCTCCACCTCACCCTGGGTCTTCTCGCGCTTGGGAGCGATGGAGTCGATCTCATCAATGAAGATGATCGACGGGGCGTTCTTCTCCGCTTCAGCGAACGCGTTGCGCAGGTTCGCCTCCGAATCGCCGGCCATCTTGGACATGATCTCCGGACCGTTGATGGGAAAGAAGAACGCACCGGTCTCGTTCGCAATGGCGCGCGCGATGAGCGTCTTGCCGCTACCGGGTGGGCCGTACATGAGAATGCCACGCGGTGGCTTCACACCGATGTTCTTGAAGATTTCGGGGTGACGAATAGGAAGCTCCACCATTTCGCGGATCTGCGCCAGCTGCTTGCGGCAGCCGCCAATGTCGTCGTAGCCGATCTCGTTAAGGTTCTCCTCGTCGTCGCGGTCAATGGGTTCGCCTTCGCAATGGATGATGGTGTCGGGGGCCACAATGCACTGGTCGCCAGGGTCGACCTCCACCACCTTGAACTCCACAGCACGCATGGCGCCGCGGCAAATAAAGCAATCGCCTTTCCTCACAGGCCGGTACGCCTCGAGAAAGTACGGCTTCAGGAAAGTCTCAAAGAGGTCACCCGAGAGGTTCTCCACGGTGTCCGAGAAGGGCAGAACGTGAATGCGGTTACCGTACGGCACGTCCTTGCACGGTGCGACACGCACGCTGTCGCCGAGGCGAATACGCAAGTTGCGGCGAGCGACCTTGTTGAGCTTCACCTTGCCCTCGTCGCAGCTCTCGTCCTCCATGGCGATGCAAATGGTAGAACGGCGCTTCTTGCCCTTCACAGTGATCGTGTCACCGCGGAAGATGCCAAGGCTCTCCATGCGCGCCGGGTGCATGCTGGCAATGCTGTTGTCATCGTCGAACGGCTCGTCCACAACCAGCTTGTTCGGCTTCAGCACCTTTGGAGGTGCAGACTCGGCAGGGTTCGACATTCCGCAGGATGAAACAAAGAGGCAAGTACGCAGAAAGAAGAGGGTAAACTGGGTGTGTCTCACGAAATAAATGCAATAAAAACACTAAGAATAATAATAAAACGCGATCAACAGAAACTTTTCGGTTGGGAAAAGGCTGAACAAATAACGTACACAAATGATTCAAGGTACGACGTGTGAAACAGGGAAGGGAGAGAGAGAGAGACAAATGGGGAAGGAGAGAGGATGAGCGAATATGGAGTTCGCACACAGTCTGCCCCACGGCGCCTAGGGCGGCAACAGAGAGCGGCCGGCAAGGAAACGAAAGTGAGCAGGCAGCCGGGGCTTCTTGAACAGTCAACAGGCATTGGAGAACAGAACCAACTGAAGACACTGTCTTCACGAAGGGGCCCTGATTTACTAAGCGGGTGCCATGGGATAAAGATTGAGTGGACGAAAAATCGCTTCGCGCAAGGAAGCAATAAAGAGGTAAAGAAGCCTTGCACAGACGCACACTGGCTCTGCGCCTACATCGATGATGAGCCCCCAGCACGCGCTTCGCTAATTGCCTGTGCAACCTCGCTGGGTGCAAGTTCCTTGTAGTCAATATGAAAAAACGCATCGTTTGTGCGTTGGCAGAGAATAGTGCCCCTCGACGTCACTAGTTTCGACCACCAGCCATCGGAAGACAACCGATAGCCGATGAGGGAGTCAGGAGACGTGCTCGATGGCATCTCTGCGCCGGTGCAGCGCATGTGCATGTCGTACGGTTCGCCGGACGCACGCGTGCCGTGCAATCGGATGGAGTGGTTGTCAGTGTCTAACAGCACTTCCGAGACGGCCTCACCGCGACTGTTGTCGGTGGCACAGTACGAGTTGTCAGCCATGATGATACGCACACCGTAGCCGGGTTGCGCGAGCACCGTCGGCGTGTCTCCGCAGGGTTGGTGACCGCAACAGACAGCGTGAATGCCGTTTGTCTGCAAGTACTCGCCGACGCGAGGTTCGATGGCGTGCGCAAGCTGCTTACCATCCAAGAAGTTGTTTATCATGGCCGAGTATGGCAACGGGGTGTAGCGGAAGGCATAGCTGCGCACGTACTCACCGCCCGTGCGGTCGGTCCCAGGGACGTGGCACGGGTTGGCCGCCCACTCCGAGAAGCCACGCCGGCAAAAATCGCGGTTCAGCGCATCTACCCACTCGCCGAGAGGACGCCCTTCAGCGACGAAATCACGGCCTGGGAGCCGGCCAACCTGCTGGGCGGCCTGCCGTGCGGAGAAGGGGTCAGGCACAAACCCGATGCTCTCGCTTCTCAGCGAGCCGTGCACAAACAGAAAGCTGCCTAGTAAGCACGCCATATCAGCATGCCTGAGGTACTCGTAGACGATACCACCGGGCTTCACCGACCCCAGGAAGCTGTCAACGACGTCCTCATCAGTGACGGCGGCCGCGGCCACGCGTTGGCGTTCAGCCAGGACAGAGCGACGGCTCTCAAACGCTTCAGCGGAGCCCATTCGATGGGCCAGCGTCCATTGAAGAAGCGTCGCCATCGAGGTGACTGCCGGCAGACCGTGTTTTTCCAAGTACTGCGCGTACGTGACAGCCGTCTTCTGCATGGGTGACTCCACCGGGAACACATGTTGATGCGCCTGGTCGGGGGGCATGGACTCGATTGCCTCACGGTCGGCGAATTCGCTGGCGAAGACCATCTTGTTCACATCCCGGTTGCCGAGCAGCAAGTGCACCCGGTCTGGGTAGTCGCGCTTCAGCTGAATGAGAGACTCCGCAAAGGGGAGGTCGGTGCCCTTGTCAAAGCAGTCGCCGCCAAAGACAAAGTGCGAGTCATCGCCGCCCTTCAAGATTAGGCGACTGCCGCACGCACTCAGGCCCACCACTTCGCTTTGTCGCAGCCACCGCTGAAAGTACTCATTGTTGCCCTCCACATCGGTGACGAAAGAGATGAGACGCCGGGCCAGACGACTCGGCCGCAGCATTGTTCTCACCGTTCAGCCACACACACACACACACACACACAGACACACACACGCACTGGGTAAGCATTAACAACACAAAAACAGTATGCGGAGGGGGAGAGCATGTACACACACCAGTGAGGAAAATGCGGACATGACAGCCGTGGCGCAGGAAAAATAAGATGGAGACGGGAGAGGAAGAGGGAAGGAAAACGCAAGGGTACAAGGGCAACTATATGTCCAACCAGCACAGAGAGAGAGAGAGAAAGAGAGTCAGAACGCTGCAGTAAGGGAACGGCGTCGCACCGCTACACAGCAGCTCAGTGAATAACGTAGTTGGCACCGCGTCGATGTGGTGCGTTCTCCAAAAAAAGAGCCGTGAGTGGGAGAGAGAGTTCGGTGGGACACGTTTTACAAATGTGGCGAATTGGGTTGCAGCTCCGTCCATGCACGAAAACAAGAAAAGAAGACAAAAGAGAAGGCACGAGCGATCGAGGAGGAGCGCACAAACGAAACAACGAACACACTGCCTAACGAAGTGAGTAGATGTGCCAGCAGTGATGCGAGGAAAGAAAAAAACAAAGTGTCGACGGAAACGCAAATACAGCCACCCCCACAGCAGCGACAAGTTGCATGGCGTTCCTACGTGACAGACACGCAGAGACACAAGGAGAGAGAGAGAGAGCGTAAGTTGACAACACATCTTGGTGGCTGCGCATGCGTTGCTTGCCCCTCTATACCGGTGTGAACAGGTCAGACGAGTCTCCAGGGTTGGCGGCAGTTGTATTTGTCTGTCCGGAGGACTGCGTGCCTTCGAACACCGAGGTCACAGTGTAATACATGCCCGCCACCCATACAAATGCCGCGACGATCAGGTACACAAAGTAGCGAACCTTGCGAGCGCTGTACGGGCCGCGGAAGATGAGGAGCAAGTAGGCGCCATAGCCCATGTTGTCCTTCTCACCGGACAACGCGTGCTCCAGCTGCAGGGCCAGCAGCGTCGGGATGGTGATCATGAGGTGCACGCCCACAAAAGCACCGAGGAAGCTGGCGAAGATGTTGATCGTGTCGCTGCCAATACTCAGTGCGAACACGCCAAACAAGACGTTGAGACCAATACGCACTGCGTAAGCCTTCTTCTTGTCCTGGAGCTCGTTGACCCCAAGCGACTTGTCCACAAGTTGGATAGCTGGCACGTACTGGATCGGGTAGCCCAGCAGCAGACTGAGACCTAGGAGCACTTGCAGTACGTCCTTGAACACGCTCGGCGGCAGCGCCAGCACCACTGACGTGTGCAGCGCCTCACCATACGCCAGGTACCCAAGCACGCCAAAGACAATGTACAGGAGCACGATGGAAAAGAGCGTGTAGCGAACGAGTGCGGTGAAACGTACACGGTGCTCCGGTGCGACGCTGTTTTCGACAGGAAGCACAACGCCGATGCCTTCGAGAGAGAACATGTGACCGGACAGAAACACGATAATGCGCATGGTCGGGATCGCCGCCAGCGCCGCAGGGGCAATGCCACGCGTCGAGAGGATCTGCACGTCGATCACCGTTGTGCCTCCGAGTACAACCGCGACAAACACACCAGCAAGCAACGATACGTAGGCCAACCGCTGCATGTTGTTCGACATGAACGTCATGGGCGTCACCAGCAACACGCTGACGATGACACACACCTGATACGCGTACGTCGCGCTCGACATGGCGGCGAACATGGACGACGCATACTGCACAAAGATAATGCAGAAGCCGAACTGCGTGAAGATAAGAGCAAACTTCGTAAACTGCCGGAACCAGTAGCCCAGAACGAACTCGACCACTGCAGGGTACGTTCGCACCTCCACACGAGCGATTCGCGTCTTGCTGCGCAACAGTGCCATGACGCAGTCCACCATGATGAGACCGAGGAGGGCCACGCAGATCACACCGAGCACGTACCCGGAGTCCTGGTAGTATGTGGGGAGCAGGAACACGCCAGCACCGACATTGCCCTTGAAGATGTGGAATGTCGCACGCCCCAGCGTCGTGTACGCACGCGAGCCGTCCCCACCAATCGAGCTGTTGCTCATGAACGAGCTTTCCAGCGGCCCCGCAAAGCTGTTGTAGTTGACTGAGTCGTCGTCATCGTTGTGATGACGTCTGCGATTGTCGCGGCCGCTGTTGTCCTCGTCGTTGTCGGAGTCCGCCTCGGCGAGCGTGGCGTACGTTCTGGTGCCGTCACTTTGCTTGTTCGGCCCCAGAATAGGTGTGCCGACGTCCCCCGCTGGAACCGCCACGGCACCGGGTGCGGCGTCCGCACGGGGAGTAGGTCCGATGCTGTCGAACACCGCCAGCTGCGGCTTGCTGCTGCCTGCCCAGCCGTGGGAGTCACAGCGAGGCGTCGTCAGCATGCTCAGCGGTGGCGTGACAAGTGGGCTTGCGGAGGCGGCGTTGGTCTGGAGCGGGGCCAATGGAGCCCGCCCGTTGATCAGTGCGGCTGCGTTGCCGCAGTCTGTCAGGGTGGTGGCAGCGGCGGCAGGCGTCCCGAAGCGCCGTGAAGGCGTGAGACTGCCCGTTGAGTGCACGACAGGGATCGCCGTCGTGGTCATCGTGGTGGGCAGCGACTGTGCCTGTGGTGTCGGTGCGTGGGAAGACTTGGTCGCGTCTGCGTGTCCGCCGTCACGCGAGCGTGCCGGGGACGCACTGGGTGGCGTCACTCCCTGACTGAGAGACAGAACGCTCTCGTGCCGCCGCGAACCCTCCAGACTCATCTGTGGAGAGGCCGCTGCGGCGGGGCCGGCCTCGGGAAGGCACGCGAGTCCCGTCGACAAGGCGCTAAACGAGGAAGCAGTGGAAATGCTCATCGGGCAAAGACGACAGAGGGAGACAACCAAAACGACGCGGGGTAAGGTCCAGTAAGGAGAGAGAAGTGAAATAATTCAACAAGGAACAGAAAGAAAAATGAATGACGACTGAAGACAGTGGGGAATTCCGACAACAATAACAAGAAGCCAAAGACAGGTGCAGGGGGAAAGTGGCATGTGATGAATTCAGAAACAGGGTCTGTTGTCCGATCAAGCCGTGGCAGCTAAGAGAGCTGCTCGCGTGCAGACAGCGCACCGAAGGGGTCTCTGGCAGCGTGGCTGAACCGCAGAAGGGCGGGTAGACTGGCACAGCCACAGCCACTAAAATAAAAACGGAGGGGGGGTAAGTGGCTGTGGGGCGCCTAAGCGGAAGTTGCGCGCTGTATGAACATGACGTTGGTTGTTTGATGGATTCGTCCCGGAGTTCACGTCAGTGGGGAAACTGGTAACGCGTGCCATGTACACTGTCGACGTGGACCGTACACGTACAGTGAAGAGTATCCAATATATGAGCTGTACACCGTCATGTCAGAAAGCATGAAGCGCCAAAGTCGTTGCAGTTTTTTTCTTTGTTTCACTTTAAACGGCGAACGATCTCTGTGGGCCAGAGAGGGCCACTACATTACATAAATGTGTGTGAGCACACGACACGGACACTCACATCATCTTCACAGTCGGCGAGCGATGGATTGAATCGCGGGGAGGGAAAGACGGAACGCTTCGGTGCTTCGTGGATGTGACAGGATAACCGTGCGACAGTGCAGGTCGTTGCCAATGCCCCACAATGCACGGTTGCCTTGCACAAGGATCGGTTCGTGCTTCTCGTACTCCAGCATAATGTCAATGAGCAGACCGATGACGGTGGGCATGGGATAGTCAGCGCTCATGACCTTACACGACGCCTCGAGTGCGGCGCGGTTTTGCACTAGCTCGGCCATGAACTCGGTCAGCACCTCCATCAGAAACACGTGCTTGTGGTGCTGCTCCATGATGCGCGCGCAGTGCTCCACTGTGCGGTTTTCGGCCAGCACGACGGCGACGCTGTTGTCCAGTCGAATGAGGCGTGTGAACAGGCTAAAACTGAATTTTTGCAACACGACAGTGTCACGGCAGCGCAATGCAGCAGGGAGAACAGCATTGAGCACGCGCCGTCCCAACTCACCGGTGAAGTTCGGCGCACGGCCGCAGTTGGCAATGTTGAACAGCAGCACAGTGCCGAACTCCAATATGGTCATCTCGTCGGGGAACCGCTCCATGACCGAGAGAATAAGCGCGACACCGTCGCTCTCGACGATTTGGTACAGGCACACTTCCTCTCCAACGCTCATGTTCCACAGCGCACGCAGCGCCATCACAGCCAGCTCCTTGTCTTCCGGAAACAGACGCAGGTTGGCAATGATGACCTGCATACCTCCACTGTCCGCGACACGCCGCACCGTATCCGGCGACCCGGTGAGCGTGCACAAACGTTGTGTTGCTTTGCACACCATTTCCTGGTTCTTGAAGTTGGCGAGAATCGAGACGATTCGGGAGACGTCCTTGTCAATGTACCACGTATCCCAAATCTCGTCGAAGGACGCCGTCAGCGGCAGTGAGCTAAGCTGGCCATTCGCGAACAGGTGCTTCACAATGGCCGAGAGCAACACAGCACGGCTGACGATGCCCTCCGCCGTTGTGCGCAGTTGTGACTGCAACCCCACGAGTTTGCCCTCATCGTTGAACACGGGGCACCCGGCTGAGCGCGCCGTTCCGTTTGGCTGGAAGTACACCAAGTCTGCGGACGATCGCTGGACTTCCAGAAAGCGCTTCTCCTCCGCTGGCGGCGATGTCTGCCGTCCTGCGGTGGCGTCTGATACGATCGGATGCTCCACGACGAGAAGCACATCGCCATCCTCCACCGCGGGCCAGGATTGGCGGACAACGGGAAGCGTGACGGGGGTGATGTTGTACACCGGCGAAGACTCCACCGCAACGAGGCAGTAATCCATGTAGTCTGGATACGTCGCGGAAAAGAAGTACGTATTGGGCAACAGCTTTGCGTCAATAGGCCTCTTCTTAGTGCCCTCGAAAAACGTGGCTACCAGACGCTCACACGCCTTGACTGAACCCGCGGCGGCCGTCGATGTGAGCAGCATGCCAGGCGCCACAAGAACACCCGAGCCCACTGTCGCATCGTTCGCAGGCGACCGAATGCGGCACACCGCGGGGATGTTGACACGATTGTTGCTTGTGAGGGGGTCCATGAGACACGCTACAAACAAGCAAAAAAAAAAAAGAGATGAGGTCAGCGAGAACGGAGGAGCGGTGTACGAGAGGAAGGTGTCGTCGTGACCGGGGGGGGGGGGTAGGGTGGCAGCTCCGTCGGGGCAAAGGGAGGGAGAGACGGGGGAGACAGAGAGAATGGGGGGGGGGGGCATCCACGAGAGGCAGGCATTGAGGCGACGGTGGCCCATCATGCAGTCGCTGGGTGCCACCCACCCACCAGCCCACACACGTGTGCCTTTCCACGTGGACATGAAAGTGCACATCTCTGACTGCGGACTGGCTGTGGTTCTGCCCTATCCACAACAAGTTTGCCCTTTCAGTCCTTTTGACTCGTGAAGCGCAGCTTGACACTGCTGAACACCGCGTTGAAAACTTTAGCAGACGATAGAACGACAAGAGACTGACACGTGCCACCCACGGCACAACCAACGAAAACAAAAACAAAATAAACAGAAGGAACGAACACAAAAGGGGGAAGGAGGCGTAACCGACAACAGCTTTGCTCCTTCTCATACGCGAGAGGCACCGTTGTCAGTAAACCGCGCGCGTGAGCTGCCTCCAACACCCCGCGTGCAGTGCGCACACAAAGGTGTTCCATGCGGCGACCGCAGTGCCAGGTGCACAAAGACCTCTCTGCATCGTACTTACTACTCTGTCGCTGTGCTAACCTTTTTGGGGAGGAGCGAATTTGTCCATTTAGAGTTGTCCCATGTCGGCGATCTTGTCGCGTACAACGAGGTCGCCAAACGTAAAAGCACGACGACAGCTGAAGCAAAATGCTGCCGTCTCCTCCGCCGGGCCGCTGACACTTGGCGAGCACGACACGAGTGGCGTGAGGCAGTTGGGGCACGGGCCACGCTCAATGTCGGTCGGTGGCGGCAGGTAGCGCGACCGCGGCCACGATCCGTCGCGTGTGGCGCCGGTCAGCTGAGAAGCATGGAGTGCGTCTGGGCTTTGGTCTCGGCGCTCGGCGGAGAATGTCGGGTGGCGAATGGCTGACAGTGAAGGCGAGGAAGGATGCGCTTGTCGCGGAGACACGCGGCCGCGGGGCGTGTGTTCCAGCCCGAAGCCAGGCGAGGAAAAGCCGGCGGGCGTGACGGTGACACCGCGTGGTGCGCTGCGGGTGCGCTGCCCAGCGCGTGGTGACCGCAGCGAAGCGGATCGTGACGGCTGGCGGGCGGCAAGGAGGTCCCGCCGGAGTCGTTCCTCCGTGGCGGTGCTGGCACGCAGGTCCTGTGCAAGCTGCTCGTTCTTTTCGCGTGAACGGTGCAGCAGCGTTCGGGCCTTGGCCAGCTCTTGCTGCAACTGGGCGACTTGGCTATCTTTCAGCTCCACCTCGCGCTCGGTCGCCGCCAAGTGCTTTCGCAGGGTGGTGGAGGCCGAAGCACCTGGCTGGGAGGCCGCGGCGTGTGTAGCGCGAGGACTGCGCATGGGTGCCGCGTCGGCAGCGGCGGCGGCTTGACGTTCCTGCGACGCCGCCAGTTTCCGTTCACAGTCTGCGAGTTGGGCAGAGAGGGTTTTGATGGTGGCGTCACGGTCGGCCACTGTGCGTTGCAGGGTTTCAACGCGAGGATCAGGGCGTCGCTCTTCTCGTGGTGTGTCGGCAGTAGCAACAGCAGCTGCGTTTTGCTGCGCCTCTTCTAGTTGCTCAGTCAGCTCTTCGTGCATCATCTTGAGCTCTTGCAGCTGCTCACTCTGCGTCTTGGTCACCGCCATGAGGTCCTCCAGCTGAGACAGCAGCTGCGCGGCCTGGTGGAGAGCGCGTGCGAGTTCGGGACCGTCGTGGACAGGACAGAGGCTCGCCGGGCTCTGCCAGGTGCGCACAAAAGTGTTCAGCATTTCCTCGTCCTCGGTGGAGCTCACCTCGACCACTTGCCCCTGGAAGGCCTGCACAAGACTCGCGATGAGAGCGCGGAGGCCAATGAGCACGCTGTCAGAGAAGTCAGGGTTGACGTCCGACTTCCCGGCCGAGAGCACCTTGTACGCCGCGAGGTCCTTCACGACAAAGGCCGGCTCCACCGTGTCGTTCAGTCGATACGAGGGAATCCCCTGACGCGTCTCAAGCACCCACTCTCGCCGCGCAAGAGCCTCTTCCGCGGCACGCTCACCGAGAAAGCGTTGCCACTTGGCCCAGTAACGCCTTTGAACTGCCTGGTGTGCCTCGTCAGCCATGAGCGCCGCACAGTGGTGCACGGCTGGTGCGGTGGCCACAGTAGCGTGGCGCGGGAACGGGATCGATTGTGCCTGAGCGTTGGATGCGACGGGTGTGTTGAACGGTGTTCTCGGGGCGGTTCGCGATTCTTCCTGGAAGTCTTCCGACTCCTGTGGGTGCACGGGTGGGGGCGGAGGCGGCTTGGCCGCGCCGGTCTGTGGCGCGCTCGCACCACTCGTGCCGGTGACGGCAGTGTCCTCATGTGTTGCTGCTGTTGGCGGTGAGACGACTGTCACCTCCAAGCTACGGTCGCGCGGGGATTCGCTACGTGCCATGTCGTGCGTAGCTACCACGGCCGTTTCGGGCACTACCGGTCCCACCTCCACAGCGGCCGGTGCCTCTGGTTCAGCAACTGCCTCAGCTTCCTCCGGGTCTGGTGAGGGTGGTGCTGTCTTCTGAGCTTCTGCACCGACCGGCGGTGCGTCCTCGGCGTCTGCGGGATCGTTAGTTTCCGTCGGAGGAGACTCCACAATGGGGGTCAGCGTGACGGTCGCCACGGGCTCGTCCGCCGGAGCCGAAGGCGGCACCGCGGGCTGCACCTCTTCTGGCTCTTCTGTCGCTGCTGCGGGAAGGCTCTCGGATGGTGGGGTGACCACGACAGCGGCAGCACCTGCGGGAGAGGTCACCTCGGTCGAGATGGCAGCCTCGTCCTTGTTGTCGGATGTCACGTTCGCGGGTTCATACTTCTCTAGCAGCCGCTTCACGACGGTCTCCTCCTGGCCAGCGTAGCGCTCCAGCAGCGGCTCCACCATGGCCACGTTTTCTGGGTCGTACTTCAGCAAGATGGCGGTGATCGCGTCGCGGTAGACCGCCGCCGTGCTACTGGCGAGCGTGGCCGCCGGAGAGACCGTCGCTGTCGGGGCCGCGGCTTCCACTGTCGGTTCCGGTCCGTACTTTTTGACCAGTTGGCGAATGACCGCCTCCTCTTTACCTTTGAACTTGCGCAGCGTGCCGTCGACCAGCTTCACTTTGGCGGGGTCGTACTTGGCATAGATGGCTGTGAGGCGGTCGTGATACGAGGCTCCACCGGCCTCAGCGGTGTTCGTGCGGGGAGATGATGGCGGAGAGGCACCCGCCGTGGGAGAGCCCTCCGTAAGCTGCGGGGACGACGGCGCGCTGTCCTCCCTGACTGTCGGCGGTGGCGTGGCGACGGTTGTGTCTTGAGGGGATTGTACCTGAGGTGCTGGGGGCGGGGAAGGTGACACTGGCGCGTTTGCGGTCCCAGAAGCGGTAAGGGTAGCGGGCGGCGTTGCTGGTGCAGCCGCCTCTGGCTGCGGCGCGGCGGGTGTGGCTGGCGCCGTGACACTCGCCGGTGTGGACGATACAGGCGGCTCAGGGCCGTACTTCTTAACGAGCTGCTTGATGACAGCCTCTTCACGCCCCTTGAACTTCTTAAGTGTGCCGGGCACCGTGTGCAGTTTCCCAGGCTCGTACTTGGAGTATATGGCCACGAGGCGGTCGTGGTAAGAGACGGCGGAGCCTGGCGCGTTGGTGTCGGCTGTCTGCGAATCGTTCTCACGCGGTGTCGCTGCAGGTGTAACGAGCGCCGAGTCGGGCTGTGTTTGGTGATCAGAAGACGGAGAGGCGTCTGGTCGCGGTGGCGTAACAAACGCCTCGGCTTGTGCCTCCTTGGCATATTCACTGAGTGCGGGTGGCAGAGAAGCGCTCTTGTCGCGTAGCATCAGCAACACTGGCGTGCCTCCCTTCTTGTCCTCTTCAAGCTTCAGCGAGTCGGGTGTGTCTTCGGGGCGAATCAACGTGGGCAGCGGTACTGCCCGGCGGGTGCCCTCAAGAATGGTGCCAGGAAACAGCTGATGCGTCTCCCACACCCCTTTACCAACGGCCTTCTCAATCTTTTTGAATATCTTCTCAAACTTGTCGGAGTGCTTCCCTTCGACCGTCACGTTGCCCTTGACGGGGCCGCCAACGACACGAAACTTCATTGACAAGGCAGCGCGGAAGGAAACAGCAAGCGCGTTTGGCGGATAGCTGACACAAGAAGTGTGTACGTCCGCCTGTGCTCTGGTGGGTGGCGAGTCGCAACGACGGTCCGTGCAAGTGGCAATGAAGGACGTTGAAGCGAAAGGAAAAAACACGAAAAACGCAACAATGGTTCAGAGAGCCAATCAACTGGACCGTGTAATGGTGGTGCATGCGCGAGAGAAGAAGAGAACGAGTAAGTGGCGAGAAAGTTGAGGAGACAACACGCCGTGTGGCGGTGGCGGCGGAAAAAGCACGTGCACAGAGAGGCACGGAAGGGAAACGAAAAGACATGCGGATGTCGTCCTCGTGGCGGTGGCGGATACTTTGTTGTTGTTGTTGTTCAGCGGCTTCTCTGCAACTGTGTGTCATTTCATCAGGCACGTTGGTTTGCCCACTCACAATTCACCAAACGAAAAACATGCGAGATATCGTAATTCCTTGCCCGCGTACACGCGTATTTGTGTGTGTGTGTGCCTGGTAAGGGGTTTACACGACAGAGTCGTGTATGCTCCTTGAAGCAGTGCGCAAACGCTTGAGAAGCGTGGCGGTGTCTTGATCGAACGTCGCTCGTTGCTTCAACACGTCAAGAGCCTCTTGGGTGTACAAGCAGCCTTCGAAGCTGCGGCGTTCAGCGTCACTGCAAAACGGCGTTGTCAACGTCGCCCCATGCAACTCGAAGGGCACGGGCTCCGCCAGACCTCGGCGGGCTGTGTGCGTGGCTGTCACTTGATGGCCACAATGATCACAGAAGTACTGGTGTGGTTCGCTGGCACCGAGTGCAAAGCTCCACACGCCGTGTCGTTCAGCGGTGCGGTGACTCACGATGCGTTGAAAATCTGTCATTTCATCACACTGCACCACTGTGCGCGCGCGGAGTTCTTCGCATTCAAGCTGGACGGCCTCGACAGCGCTCAGCGGGTCCGGCGTGCGACCTGACGAGGCACGATGAGCGAGCGCCGCCTCGCTGGCGGTGCCACTGTTTGGGGATGGCTGGGTGGCGACCGGCGTGCCCAAGTTCGAGGACGACACGAGCGACGGCTGCGCCCGGGACGACGTCACGTCCACAGAAACAGTTGAGTGGCTCATGCCTTGCGTGCCGTCCAATCCCGATTGCGTGGAAGATGTTTTAAGGAGAGTGCCTGCTATGGGGGATAGCGGCACAAGGCAAGGGACGGCCGGGCCACCAAGAAACAGAATGCAACAGTACTGCAACAAAAAAAAGGCGATGAGGGAGGTGTACGTGTGTGGGAGAGGAGGGGAGGTTGACGAGAGAGTTCAAGGCAGCAAAATTCGTACCGGTGAAGGAGACGTAACGGACCACACCAAGAAGAAGCGGCAGCCAAGCCTTACACCAAGCAAGAATGTTGACGCGAGTGGGTGACGAAGCCGTCATACACAAAGGAGCAAAAGCACAAGGACATCCCTAGCGATTATCCGTCAGAGTGCCAAAAATGTGGGTGAGGAAAGGGGGGGCGGCGATCTATTAGCTCCCACCGTCGGGCCACAGCCGTACGTGGGGGCAGTAGCCTCGCCGCGTGGTAGTGATTGCCACGCCTCCTCTCTCACGGTTTTCCTCACACTCCTTGAGCATTTTCTTCTTTTTTTCTTTTGCGGCTATTCAGCTTAGCGCGACCAAACAAGACAGTGAAACAAAACAAAGAAAAAGAGAGAAGGGGGAAATGGAACGCGCACGGTACATGTCATGGGCAGTAAATCAAACTTTGTTCCCTCTACTCACAAGCTTTTGTGCCTCTGTGTGAAGATCGAACAAAGAAAAAGAAAAACCGCCAGACCTGTGTGTTGCTGCTTGCTGTTCCTGCCTCCTGTGAGTGGGGCTTCCTGTGCCACAACCTATGTTTCTGTGGAGCCATACACTCTTCATTGCATGCGAGTACCCGAAACGAGAACCAAAAGCTGTCCCTTTCTAGTGTGGAAGGCACTGCCGTCGTTTCGTGATCACAGAGAGAAAGAGAGTCGCGCTGCCACAACATGGCTGCGGTGTCGCAGGCAGTACTCACACAAGGCATTTTCCCTCGTTTGCACGGCACACTTTTCGTTACTTTTTTTTTCTTTCCCGCGCCAACGCGCAGGCGGTTATTTCCACGGGTATGTGTGTGTGTGTGTGCACGTCCGTCACAGCACGTTTCAGCAGCCACTACAAAACAAACAAAAAGAAAAGAAGGGCCCTTTGGTGGACAAGGACAAGGAAGAAAAGAGACCTTGTCTTTGCCACAGTTAATAAGCTAACCTGTTTTTGCCTATTTATTCACGATAACGTCCAACATGCGCACTGCCGTTTTCCGGCGCATTTTTCAACTTCCTGTCTAGTGGACACAACACCATCGTCACTTATCCTCACAAAAAAAAAAGAACGAGAAACAAAAAAAAAGTACAAACGAGGGGAGAAAAAAAAAGACGGTGTGTGTGTGTGTGTGTCATGCTCACGAACGTGAGACTGACAGACGCCAAGAGACACTGAGAGCACACATACAAGTGCGGAGGCTTCGGCGCACAGACAGCGGTACATCCACATCTAGTAACCAGCACTCCAGCGACCTGTGAGTGTTTTTGTGTCTGTGCGTCGTGTGCGCAAACACAACGCATCGGCGAAAGGCGGGCTTAAAACGGGAGGATGGCAAACACCACCGCGATGGCCTCCAGGGCGAAGGCGGCGCAAGTGAGACCGAAGCCAGCACCGTACTTGGCCATCTCCTTGAACTTGGGCACGTCCTCATTAAGGCCGCCGTAGTTGTTGGGGGAGAAGCTGCAGATCGTGGTCTGCTCGGGTGTGTGCCAGTTGTACGTGTTGCAGCACGGCTTCTGGAAGTACATGCCGGCGGGCACACCGAAGCAGATGACGCACAGAACCATCGCGAAGCCAGCGACGGCGGCCGTGGCGGCCTTGCCGACAATCTGGACGCAACCAAGAGCGCCCATAATCAGAGCGAGGAACATGAACGAGATCGTCATGATGTCGAACGCCTCCACGATCTTGAAGTTGACGCGCACACGGTAGCAGAAGGTGTTGGTGTAGTCGCGGTTGAAGTAGCCCTTGCTGCGGCAGCCAGACTTCATACCCCACGCCGTCACACAGATGGTCTTGTCGGGGTTCGCGTCGGGGTACAACTTGTTCGTCCAGCTCTTCTTCATCTCGTAAACCTCAATCGGGGTCGCCACCACCATGAGGACCAGAGCGATGAATTGGATGGCGCAGAAGATAGCCAGACCGACGATGGGGTGCTCAGCGTTCAGGTCGTACTGAGACTTGGGCTTCTCGTTGTCGCTACCGGACTGGGAGACGCCATCCGCGCGCTCCTCGGAAACGTGATCGTCAACGGGCTCGTGGGGGGAGCTCTTGCTGGACATTTTTCTTTAGCTGCTTGCGAAGTCTGTCGTGTGAAACTGCTTTCGAGAAGCCAGAGAAAAGATTTTACAGGACGGACAAAAAAAACCGACTTGTGTGAGAGAGAGAGCACGAGCGGAAAGAAAACACCGAGATCGAATGAACGACGATAATGGTTTCCTTGTTTAGAGGTGTAGCGTTGCTTTGCCTAGCCGTTTAGAACACTGGTGGAGGAAAAAACAAACAGTGTGTCAACGCACGCGCAGAGTTGAACAGTGTGGGTCCGTAGTGACGGAGAGGCGAGAGAAAGTGTGTGTGTGTGTGAGAAAGATGAGAAAGGTGGTGACTGGAGTTGGGGAGACGGGCGCGGGAAGCAACACAGCAGTGGCCGGCGGCTAGGCGCTACGAGAGGTGGAGCTGCAACCGAGAGAGACCACCAAGAATACCGGCATCAAACACTAGCGCCGCCTTTGCCGAGTGGAACGGAGGCGACGCATCCGACCAACACCGTTGAACACAGATGATGTGTTTGTGCTTCAGGTACACACAAACTCGGCCCTTTACGGTGCGTCGCCCATTCAGTTATTAATACAAGACAACTCGATTTGTTTGAGGGGGGGGGGGGGGGATTGCTTTGAGAACTGGGCGTGTCTACGCACACACACACAAATACACACACAAAACTCAGCGCCGTACGGCAGGTGCATCGTGTTCACCATAGCACAGGCACTCACCTCCGGTGTCTCCACTTGAATAAGAAGGGATGCACAGCGGAAAGCATCGCAGAGAATGGAGACCAAGAACAAACAAAAAAAAACACGCGTTCGTGTAGGAACCCGTTAAGCACGACTTATTGCGAACTGCCCGTGGACACTCTGTTGACACCATGGTTTACATCGTTTTTCGTGTCTGTTTGGCATCACTTCATTTCGCTGCGCCATTCGCTCTGGCCAGTGCGTCGAGAACACCCCAGGGACCGTGACAAGAGGATCACCTACAACAACAGCAGCCGTGCGTCACGAGGGAATGGGAAAGAAAGCATAAGAGAAGGAAGGGACAGAACAAACGGTTCGGTCTCCTGCGACAGCCAATTGAGCGCCTCTGAAACTCGACAAGAGGCCGTCGATGCTACCGCGGGGGCGGGGAGAGAGACTGGTCCGTCACAAGCACAGCGGCGGCGCGACGGCTACTTGCGCGCCTCACCGAGAATGTCCTCACGCAGCCGGCGCGCGATGTCGACGGTCAGTTGCTGCTCGGTGCTGTCGGGCTGAGCTCCCTGGCGGGGCGCGGGAGTAGGCATATTGTTCTTCCGTGCGTACTCGGCCATCTCTTGCTGACGTGAAGCTTTGTTCGCGGCAAGAATCTTCTCTCGCTGCTCGCGCATGTAGCGAGCACGTGCCTCGAGCTGCTGTTGCGTTGGGGCGGCGGCGGTGCTGGGGGCGGCAGGAGCCACCGGTGGGGCTGGCGCGACGACCGCTTGCTCAGCTTGCACCTTCACCTTGAGCGTTTGAAGTGTGGGCTGCTTGATGTCCGGAAGCGCCGCGTAGCCAAAAGTGCGCGCGGGGGGTGCGGGCGCAGGAGCTGAAGCCGGGGCCGGGGCCGGGGCCGGGGCCGGGGCGGGCTGCGCCACCGGTGCGGTGACAGTGGGTGGCGGCGGCGAGACGGGAGCTGGTGACTGCGCCGGGGACGCACTCGCACTCTTGCTGTCGGGAGTGGCGTGGAGTTGCGCGGAGATGTTCTTGCGCACATTTTCCTCCCGCGCCGCTAGCGTGTGTGCGGCCAGGTTTTTAATGTTCTGTTCCTTCTGCTCCTCGATGGACACGAAGTGCTGCTCACGCACTTGAGTTGCCGACTCAATGTCACGACCGGGCACTTGCTTCAGCTGCTTGTCCACCTCCTCCTTCTGGATGCGCGCCTTCTCCTTTTCTTGTTGCACGGACACCGCCAGAGCCTCTTGCAGCTCAGCGTCTTGCAGTGTCATGCGTTGCTGAGCGGCTTGTGCAGACGACTCGCTTGCTTGAAGCGAGGCCTCAATGGCCAGACGCAGGGCCTCCTCCTCGTCAACGTCACCGTTCGTTTGCAGGGCAAGCTGGTTGCGGGGTGTCGCCGTGGCTGCAGTGCGGTTCTCCATGGCCGCTGTGGCGAGAATGTCCAGCTCAATGTTGCGCTTCACCATGATGCGGTGGAAGAGAGTGAAGTCGTCAACGCTGTAGATGTATTTCAAAAAACTCTTGGCTGCGCTGCCTTCACGGCCCTTCACCTCGCTCACCTGCACAAGGGATTTCACTGTATCCTCCAAGGAAACGCCAAGCTCCGTCACGAAGTTCGTCAGGAGTGTGTCGACGAGCTGGCGGAACTCGTTGTGTACGGCCGTGTACTCGAGCTTCATTTCGTCCTCCGTGTCGAACATGTAGCACTTGTCGTCCAGAAAGTCGTTGACGGGGCCCTGCCACAGCGGTGACCGATAAAACTGAATGACGGCCTCCGCAATCCATCCGCTGTCCGACATGATTATGACCGGTACCGACTGAAGACGCGGAAGCTGAGAAAAAGAAAAAAAAGGTGCTTGCGTGCCCACGAACGTGCGTGCGTGTGTTTTGGTAAATGTACGTTGTGTTGTACTCGGTTGACAGTTCTTCAACAAGCCAGAAGTGATGCACGGAACCGGGCGAGAAGCGAAGGAGATGATAACGATAAAGGAAGCATGACGTGCTGAGTATCATCCAACAAACCAGTGAGAACGACGACAGGGAGGACCACACTGAGGAGAAATGCACCACCGCACACGACTCTCCTTGCCAAGCACGCCATTTGCTCATCGGGACATCTAAAAGGTGACGCCAACAGCGTTACTGGCCCTCCATTTTTGTTTCTTGTCGACTCTGTGTGTGTGTGTGTGTGTGTGTTTAATGTGAACATGGTGCCCTCCGCTGGTGCGCATACGTCTCCCCCACCGCCCTTGTGCGCACCACGCAACGGTCACTGCGAGAAGAGAGGAGAAGGCGTAAGGCAGAAGATGAGGCAAACGTAAAAACGAAAAGGTGGTTCTTTCGGTCCTTCCACCACTGCGCAGGTGAGCCCCCGGTTACGTCGCCGCCAGCTGTTCGTCCGCGAGCCGACCCAGCTCATTCAACGGCGACGGCTCTAGCGAAACAGCGAGGAGGCTGTCCGACAGAACCGCCGACAATGACTCCCCGCAGTGCTCGCACCGCTCACGCTCATCCAGTACAGTGTGGTGAAAGCAAGACGGGCACGTGGCGTCCGTGCGGAACGGTGCGAGCGTGCGTCGCGTGCCGCACTCGTGACACTGGCCGTGTGCGGTGCGGTTGAACAGACCGCACTGCGTGCACACCCAGCGACTTGGGTACGAGAGGCCCGACGGCGGACGTGGCGCGCTGCAGAAGGGACACTGGGTCATGACGGGCAGGTCCCCGCCAGAGACGACGGCGGTCTCGCACAACTCGCACACCCACGTCTCCTCCGTCAGGTCGTACGGCTTTGGTGCCCGGCACTGGCTGCACCGGTCGTCTGTGTTGTCTTCGTGTTGGCACGCCGTGCAGGTCCACTCCTCAAAGGACAAGCGTGCACGGCAGCGGAAGCACCCGCGACGGGTGGGTACGTTGGGTGCCTGGCACACGTGGCAAAGAACAGGCGCCTCCAGCGGCACCCTGTCCTTGCCGCATTCGGGGCAACAGTTTGCCGTGGCGGACACGACCGTGCGACACGCGTCGCACTGCCAGAGGAGCGGGTGGGCCGCACCGCAGGCGGCGCAGGAAAAGTGGCCTTCAGCGTTGCCGGTGGTGCACACCGCACAGCACCACGGTTGCACAGCGGGCTGGCCGCCGCACCCCAAACACGCACCACGGTCCATGCGATTCGTACTGCAGCATCTGCGGCACAGCCAATAACCTTCTGGCACCTGCCGGTCGTGATCGCAGCACGCCACGTCCGTCACACGGCGAAACTGCCGGCAGTACGGACACTGCCAGTCTCCCGCCAGAGGGTCGCCGACTGTCACGTGGTCCACGTGGGATTCGCTATCAGACGAGTGCGTCCGGACGTGGCTGGCGACCTCTCGAGGGCGGAGGCAAATGTCGCAGAAGCTCGCATTGCGTCGTTGTAACACGTTGCACTTCACACACGTCCACGAGCCAGCCGGTACGACGAAAGCAGCGAGGTCCTCGGTGTTGCCTGTGCTGGCGTCGTCGGAGGCAGCAGCATCGACTGTGGAGGCTGAGGGCAAGCCAGAAGGTGTGACTGCAGGGACAGACGAGGAACTGCCAGAAACGTAGCGAGGCATGGGCGCCAAACAGCAGGTGCACAGGTCCCATTGTGCGTCGTTCAGTGCCTGGCACCGAGGGCAGCGAACCGTGACTTGCGTGTCAGAAGGCGGCTCCGGCGTCGAAGAAGGCATTTGGCAGCGCGCACACACGAGATGGTCAATCGCGTTTGTAGCCTGGCACGAGGCGCACGTCCATGAAATGGGCTTCGGAGTGGCACAGCGAACGCAGGCAAGGGCTCCGCGGGGATTGAGCGTGCGACAGGACGCACAAATCCAGTCGTGGACGCCTGGGAAGGGAGAGGAGCAGGCAGAGCACAAAAACTTGTTTGGCGGGGGCACCGTGCCGGTGGCTGCCTCCCCGTCCGCGGCTTGTGAGTCTGGAGCAGTGTTAACGGTCTGGCATGCCTGGCAGAACCACTGCTTTGGAAACAACGCCACACGTCGGACAGGGTGTAGTAGGTGAGCCGTGGGGACCGATACGGGTGCAGGTGTCGAAGGAGGAGAGGCTAGTTTGTTCTCAGACACCTCTGCCTCGCTCGGTTGGGCGAGTTTCGCGGTGTCTTCAGTCACATCCACATCGTCTCTTGCTCGGCGAGAGAGCTCAGCGGACACTGGCGCGGTGCTTTGGACGAGGTCGGCGATGAGTCGCTCCTCCTCAGGCGAGAGACCAATTGTTGAGTGGCGTCGTTGAACCCAGAGGGTGTCTGTTCTTGACACCGGTTCCACTGGATGCCCGCGACAACACGCCGGCAGCATAGTACGGCAACGCCGAAATACCCTGGGCCGTTGAAGCAGTGAGCCTACAACCCACCGTGACCGCGAATAAAGGCGCATTCACGGCGACACCCGTGGTGCGAGCGCTGCACTCAGGACAATGATGTGGCCCCACGCACACGGCCAACACAGGGCAGGTATTTTCAACGTGACGAATAGAGTCAAGCGTAAGAGTGACGGCGCATGGTGGGTGCTTTCCAACAGAACGCCACGACGCCGGGAGCCGGAGAGGGAGAGAGAGAGGGAGGGACGGAGGAGCGAAGAAAAAAGATATGAGAACCGTTCGCGTTGGGAAAGGAAAGTTGGGAAAAGCACTCCGGGAAACGTGGACGACACGCAGGGCGTCAAAGTGTCAGCCTTCATCAGCCCGAAGAAGGGCACGCTTAGCATTTTTTTTTGTGTGTAGTGTCGTGGCCATCTGTCGAGGCAGATACCCCACAAGGCACCGGAGAGATGACTTGCGTTGCGAAAGAAAGAGTGAGTGCAGTTCTGTAACAGGTGGAAGGCCGAGCCCACATAAAGGAGGCTTGAGCGCTTCAGTGGCCTGTTTTCCTGAAGCGACCATTTACTGCGGATGCAGTCATTTCCTTCACAGTTTCACTGGCCGCCGGGCGCGTGCACGGCGACTCGGTGGGGCCACACTCTTCGGTGCGCCACACTTGAAGCACTCGGCGTTTCTGCCAAAGTTCTTCGCGTAGCACTTATTGCAGGTCCACTCACCTGAGCGTCTCGAAAGAGGCTCTGACGGTGCCTGCGCGGCGGGAGACAGCGGGCCTGGCTGAAACCCTTCACGCTCCACGCGCCGTGCGACCGGCCCAGTGTGATGCTCGCACCCGCCTCGTGTCCAGGCAGGCGCGGCCGCCTTGCACTGCCAGCACGTGCCGCGCGTGCGAAAGTTGTCGGCGTGGCACTGCTCACACTTCCAGTTGTTGGCACCGACGGCGGCGCGACCGTGCCCGGCGTCGTCGTGGCCGTCGGCGGACCCCGGCCCCGCACGGGCGGCGCCACACGTGAAGCAGTCGGTGCGTCGGGAGAAGTTGTGTGCGCTGCAGGCACCACAGAACCAGTCCCCGCGCCGTGGACGACTCTGTCCGGGCACCGCCTCCCCAAATGGTGGGTCGCGCTGCGCACTCGGGAACCTGGGCTCTGCCAGAGGCCGCTGCGCGTGGCAGCGACGGCACTCACGGTCGTAGATGCTCGTGGTGCCTCCGCACTCACGACACGTCCAGAAGACAGGTATGGCGGCCGAGCAGCTGAAACAGCGCGAACGCGACAAATGGTTCAGCGCGGCGCACTCCTGGCATTCCCAATCGTCTGGAGAAATGTTGGTGCCGCACTTCTCACAGCGCTCTTCGTCACCGGGGTTAATATGTGCGCACTCGGGCTCGCGGCACATCCAGTCGAAACCGGGTGGGCCTGGTGGGGCGCCACCGGTCTGCACGGCTGCCGCGCCGCCGGCTTGAGAGAAGTGTCGACGGTGCAGCTTGGAACGCCGAGACGACTCAACGCGGGGTCTGAACGGCTCCGCCTCTGTGACGAGAACTTGAACACCGACAGGCCTCGAAAGTTCTGTTGGCAGGGCGGCGGCACCAGCTAGTGCGTCGCCGTAGTTCCGCTCAGCGTCGACTGCGTTGACGCTGTCAAAGGCCGTCTGCGCTTCGTGCAGTTGTTGTTGCCGCCGTTGCGCCGATTCCAAAAGGGCCTCCTCCGAGTCCGACAGAGGTGCCATGTCGTACAGACAATAACCGCACCTACTATTGTCCTCTACTTCGTCGACGCGATTGTTCTCACCGCACGCCGCGCACATCCAAAAGTCACTGCTTTCCTCCGCCGGCGCATCGCACTTCTTGCACTTCTTCACCCCACTGTGGTTGCGCGTCGCACAGAGCACGCACTTCCATCCGCGGAGCTGCGGCTTGTCACGCCCACACTTTTCACACTTCTGTGCGGTGGCGACGTTCACAGAACGACACGCCTCATCCACACACATCCACCGCCGCGCATTGTTGCGGGACCAGGACTGCTTCAGCAAGCCGGAAGAGCAGAAAGCGTTGGATGACGTGGTCAGAGCCGCTTGTCGGCAAACAAGTGCGGCACCAAGTCGCTCAGTGCAGAGTCGCTGCAGCGGACGACGACCTGCTGGGTGACGCAGGAGGGACCCACTCAATAGTGTCAACGAACGTGCGTGTCGCCTCATCACATTCGCAACAGGATTACGATCTCGCTGGCAAGTGCGGCACAGAGAGCAAAGCAAAGCAAAGCGCGGCAAAAGTTCCGAAATGGGCTGGGGTAACTGCACAAAATACGTATGTGTGAGTGTTGTGTGTGCACAGTTGAGAGAAGAAGAAATCGTTGGATTGAAGGGATGCTGAGGGGAAAAGATATGGACTATACTTTGCAAAGGCGCCTCCGTGGGTCAAGACACGTGCACGTAGAGCAACATGTCAGAGCAAAGCACATGTGATAATCGCAGCGGCAACTGGTTAAAGCCATCGGCAGTGCTTCGCGCCACACCTCAGTGTGAGCTGTATCCGAGAGTCGCAGTGACGTGTCTGACAGACACGCCTTTGTGGGAGCTACCTCTTTGGAGACTGGCAAACTCTTCGAAACTTTATCTGCTATTGAATGCCGTTGTGGAACAGGGAGACGATCAACGTTAACGTTTACTGGGTAGCTCATTCTTTTTGCGACATTCACAATTTTCATTTTAAGATCACGGACTGTCACGAGACATCTCATGAGCGAGAGTACTGTGTGAGA